>JASANA010009159.1:0-33712 GCA_030248095.1 Ptycholaimellus sp. GST1_10
TGTGTCCTATGTGTGACGCACTTTTATAAGGCAATGTCAGGTTGAATGCCTTGTACCTTTGCCATGGTGTCTAGACTTGGACTTCTTATTTCTCCCCTGTGATTCCCCAGCTGCCCATCATTCTATGTCCAGTCATTAAGTGCACAGTGCTTGAGTTGTGTCATTATGGAGTTAAGGCCATAATTAATTCAACTTTTTCTTCAAGCACACATCGTATCAAAGTACGGAAAGAAGCCTCACAAGCAGGCATAAAGAGGGCGCATGGCTGGCAAGTGACTGGACTGGGCGTGATTGGGCTGGCTGGCGGAATGCAATGGGTGAAGGGAGAAGAAAGAAGTAAGGAAATGAGTGACGCCAGTGGGATAAATGAACTGGCGGAGCTAAAAGTGATGGCCTGCGAGGCCTGCAGGCAGGTGCTAAAATTGCTGCTCTGCTGTTGAAGAAAGAAACTTGAGCCTGGGAGAAACACAGAATATTGGAACTCTGCGAGCTAAAATGAATCCTAATAAGTGCAGGTCAGGAGGGTACATGAATCTGGCCTGTCAGACAAATTGAAGCATCTATTTACAAGAGTCAAAAAGTTTCTCAGACAGTCCTATTTGGAAAGGACAAGGTAAAGCAGTGTTGGGATGTAAGAGGAGAAATTGAAGGCGAGTTTGGCGGAGCTCTAGCTGTGCCGTTTGCGTCCCCTGGTCCGGGTGGACGGGGGGGAATGGAACTGCGGTTCCGCTGGGGATGTGGGGGTGTGGGGAGAGGGAGGGTTGGGGGGTCCGGGGGTGTCCAAGGAGGTGGGTAGAGGAGGGGTGTTGAGGACGGCCATGGCGCTGTCGACATGGCCGATGGCGTTGTTGACGTGGTGGATGGAGGAGTGGGCCAAGTCGGAGAAGCTCTGTTCCGGCTCCGTGGTCACGACCTCCTCCTCCAAGTTCAGCGCCTCACCCTCGTACTCCAGACCCAGCTCTTCGGCTGCCTGGAGTAGGATGAGAGGTGAGGGATGGAAGCCGGAGGTTCAGAAAGACCTGAGGTTCCAGTGGAGGAGCGGTGTTCTCCTGGTATTGCTGAATGTTGCCGAGATAGGCGTACTGGGCGGAGGGGTCATAGGCGCCCAGGATGCCCGAACTCTGCGGCACCACCTGCTCCACCTGTTGCAGCTCCTGCTGCCCGGAGTAGTCCGCGTAGAGCGGCTGTACGATCACGCTCTCCCGTTGCTTCAATCTTCCTTTTACATACTCTGCTTACCTAAGGAAAAGTTGAAAAATAGGGAGCAGAAAAGATGTGACCTGACGTCAGTAGGTCAAAAAATAATCAAAAATTTATTTTCGAAATTCTACCTGAAGAGGGTGCCAGCGGAACAAGGGGGTTAAAAAATGTCCATTGGCACAATATGAGCCTTTATAAGGCTGAATTGACCGAAAAACAAAAGTTTAAAAACAGTCAATATTGAAGCCCTATTGAAAAAATTCGAAAATTAAGTCTTCCCTAAAAGCACAAGGTCTAAGCCTATATTAAAGAGCCGAGTTTTTTATCATAAAATTCGAAGAGTTTGACTCAATTGAAGCTCTCTAAGGCTAGAAAAGTGCAGGGAAGTGTTGATTAAATATGCTCTAATTAAACGTCAGGAGCAAAAAATTTAATCAAAAATTTATTTTTGATTTGCTAATCGAAACCTATCCTATCTTGAAGAGCAGGTTTGAATTAGTGAATCGTGAAAGTTTGGGTTCAATCGGCCCAGTAGAAGCCGAGAACGATAGGGGGAAAAGTGGAAGGCGAAATCAATAGTTTCGACCTATGTCGGATTTCTACCCACTCGGCTAATGTTTCAGTGAAAATAGAAATATTGGCGCAATTGGCCAAATTAACGGGAGGGGAAACCCTGGCCAAATCTGATCAGAACCCCGAACGGCCGGGGTTCCCCTTCTGAAAAGCCACCCTGGGGCCTAATGGAGTCACGGGCTACCGGGACCCAGGGTGGTGGCCTGGGCCAGGCTTTTCCAGGTCGCCGTAGTCAGCGGCTTCCCGGCCTTCGCCTGCCAGGTGGACCGGAACTTGGCGGACTTCGTAAGGTTTTTCTCCTCCGACCAGCCCTGGGCTTCCGTCCTGCCCGAAGGGATCATCGGCGGGTCGGACTCAGAGCCTAGAGAAGGTTGGCTCTAGGATGAGCCTGCCTACACCTCAAACCCTAAGGCGCCCCCAAAAGAATAGGTAAACTGGCTGAAACATCGGAAAAGTGAGTAGCCGAAAATCGTTCCAAAGGTGACCCAAACTGGCCCAAAATGACCTAAAATGACCTAATGAGTTCAAACGAACGATGATTTCTCAACCAATAAAGCCTCCCAAGGGCTGTAAATTGGTGGCCTGGTGCAAAATTAACCGCCAAAGCTGGTGGTGTACTCAGATTCGCGATACGAGTTGAAGGGGATGAGAACCAGGCTGTTGAAAACTAGGTTCAATTGATTTTATCAACAAATTCCCTATTTTGCACCCGGCTGCTGACTATTCTCTAATTTTTAGGTAATAAGCCCTAACATTCCATAATTCTGGGATAAAAAAGCATGCTGAATTTTATGGAATGCTTAGTTTCCCGAAATTGGGAGATCAAAAAATCACTAATATGACGCCCAAAAAACAAGGGATTTTTTGATTTTTCGATTTTATTTTTTATTTCATATTTGTTATAGGTAATTGAGCCTAAGCAATCGAAATTTTTGCTTAGAATTTAACGCCGAATCTATTAAACCCACTCAATCCATCCTTCCTGTTCTTCTCAAAATCGCCCTATCGAGGGTGGTTGAGGGAACCTGTGGAGGATGTGGAAGAGGTGAGAAGACTGGGCGGTGTAGGAGTGGGAGTCGAAGAGGGCCCCTGGGCGCTGGGTGCCGCTCTCCAACGTCGTCCCGTTCTCCACCCGCTCCAAACTCCGCTCCTCATGGCAGCTCCGTTTCTACAATCCTCTCTCTTGCCTTCCATAAGAAGGTGAGAGGAAAGGATGAGGGAGCCTTGGGAACTGGAGTTGGTGAGCGGTTGCGATTGGCACGATAGGCTGCCGCCCACTCCTCCTCGTCCACTTCGACGCTGGAGTCGAGGCCCAGCTGTCGGCGCTTGCGATTCTGGACGCTCAGGTCAATCTCCATCAGCCGCGGCGCCTTTGCTTGCAGGATCTTGGCGCACCGCTCGACGACGAGGCGGCGCCTGGAGCGGCACTGCGCGAGGTAGATTCGTTCCTCCTCGAGCGCCTTCTCCCGCTGCGCTCGGCCTCGCTGCTCGCCCAGCTCCTGGCCGTGAAGGTAACAGAACAACATGGTTTCCATGATGCCGCATTTGCCGGGAGGGAGGCCTGGGTGATCTTTCGCTCTCCAGATGCGCAAGCTCAGCCCCTTATGGACGAGGCACCAGCAGAGCGAGGGAGTCCACTGGTAGTGGTCGCTGCCCTCGAACTCCTTCTCGTAGGCCCGAAACATTCGGTCGGCTGCGTCTGGATTGCCGATCGCGTTCTTCAGCCAATTCAAGCTCCTCTTGGCGTCGCCGCGAAAGTCGTTGAACACGTTTTCCCGGTACTGAGGCAGCAAGGCGCTCAGTATCACCTGCTCATTCTCGGACAAGGCGGTGTGGGTGAGGTCGCGCTCTCGGTAGATGGGAGCGTCCTCGGCGGCCTTGCGGAGGTCTCTGGAGATGGGATCGGCAATATCTCTCGGGGCCGGAGACGTGTCCCGGAGAAGCTTGTTGGGGCGCTGTCGGATGCGGCTGGAGCGGGCTCGCAGGTGTTCGACGTCCTCCGGCGACGAATCCCACTCAGGCTGGTGGGAAGACGTCGACGGGTGCTGGTTCTCCGGCACACCACCTCCTCCCGAACTCTGCCCCTCCGCCTGCAATCCTCTCCCTCTTTCCTTCCCTTGTCAAGGTGGGTAGGGAAAGACTGCAAGTTGGTGGAGGTAGGGGTCGTTGCGCAAGTCTTGCAAGACGGCGTTGTAGGAGGTGGACTCGTGCGGTTGCCGGAAGAAGCTGTCAGAAGCTACAGCCTGGAGGGTCATGTCCGCCTGCCCCGCTCGTGCCAGCATGGCCTCCGACTCCGCCAGACCCGCATCCAGCCACTGCTGATGTTCCTTCAGCCCATATTTCCCTCCTCAGGGTGAGAGAGGGTAAGATGGGGAAGGAAAATGACCTCAATGTCGAGCTGTGGATTGCGGGAGTTGAGGCGAGGCTTGGGCGGGTGGTTGGAGGAGGGTCTGGAGCGAGGGGTTCGTGGAGGGCGAGGTGGCTTGACGGTCGGCGGGTCTCGCTGCATCGCCAAGCGCCTCCTTTCTCGCTCCTTCCGTCTCTTCCCTTCCTGCACGGCCAAGCCATCCACTCTCATTAAGGCTCTCTCCTCCCTGGCATCCTTTGCCTCCCTAGCTCTTCTAGCTAGTCTGGCTTTTTCATCCAATTCCTCTCTCTCGTTTTTGATCTGGGCATTTTTTGCACCAGTCAAACCCTGCTGCAAAGCTCTTCTGGCTTTTTTATGCAGACCATTGGGTTCCCAATGAGAGAGGATAGGACGAACTTGTCTTGGAGGAGGTGGAGGCCGTTGCATGGAGCGGTGGGGTCGATGGAAGTAGTGGTGGGGCTTCTCGAACTTTCTCCCCGCCTCCTGCCTCACTGAGTGGCTGGGAGAGTAGAAGCGGCGGTTGGAATTTTTGCGCGATTCCTCCATCTGAGGCTGCATGCTGCATTGTGCGTGGCATGCATGAGGAGGCAGGCACAATCGTAAGATTGGCTTGTGTTTTGTTTCTAATGGAGCCATCCAAAGAATGAATATTTATTGGATAAATGGCCAGAAGAAACAAAGTTTGTACAATGTAAGGCTCAAAAATTAAAATATGAAATATTTTGGTTAGCGTGAAATTTGCAAAATTTTGGCAAAATTATGCTAGTTAAGGCCAAAATTATGGGTATCAAACATAATTATGGTGATATATATAATTTCCACAAACCCAAAAAAATTAAGAAAAATTATAAAGATTCCGCTATTTTGAGGGAATAAATTGAATGGGTGGATCTAGAGGGGCCCGGACTGGCGGAGTTGCTGCTGGAAGTCTCCCAGCCCCGCGTAGTCCATCGGCTCCACTCGCGCCATTGGCTTCTCACCTCCCTGCACCTTTCCCTTTGGTGGCAGCGTGATGACTACGACGCTGATCTGCTGCTGGGAGTGCGTGGCAGGCGCAACCTGGATGGGAATGGAGAACTTGGAGTTCTGGTCGCCCCAGACACCGCTCGCGTCCCCCGGCGGGATCTGCGTGTTGTTCTCCTCCATCACCATTGCCTCCTCCTTCACCTCCATCTCTTTCATCTCCTCCCCTTTCATCTCCTCCTCCATGTCTTCCATCAATTGGCAGATGCCCCGAATGAGGGGTAGGGAGGAAGGATGGGTGTAGGGGTTGGAGATTTTGAGGTCGGCGAAGGGTCCGTTGATGCCAGCGAGGTCGACGCCCTTGTCGTCCCACTGCCCCGGGCTGGGGCCGCCCCAGTCGACGTCCTCGATGGGCGGGAGCGGGCCCGTCCAGTCCGCCATCGCCACCACCAGGTCCTTCCCAGCCTTTCCGGGAGGACGGTATGGAAGAGAGGGATGATAGTAGTACCCACCGCACTTGGCGTGGAAGGTGGGGCGGTAGAGGAAGGCGCCGGCGACGTCCTCCTTCCAGAAGTCGCTCAGGTACGCGATCTTCTTCTCCTCTTTCCAGCCCTCCAGGGCCTCATTCACCCAGTTCACCTCCTCAAGAGGTGGGAAGGGGCCGACCCAGTCGGCAACTGGGATGATGATGCTCTTCCCGGCCTTGCCCTCGGGGAAGGTGGGAGGAATGGGACCTAGGGCTTTGTGGTACTGGACCACGCCGATGGCGTCGCGAACGGTGGGGTAGAACATGTAGGCGCCGGCGATGCCGTTCTTGTAGACCTCGGGCAGGTAGACGATGGACAAGAAGTCCTTGGGCTGCCACTTCAGCTCCTTCTCCTGCCCTTCCCCTTGCCAACCCTCCTTAGGCTCAAAACTGCCTGTCCACTGAGGTGGGTGGCCTTCCTCGCCCTGAGCCCAGGCCTTGCCGGGGTCGGGGAGGAGTGGGGGGCGGCTGGGAGCCTGCTGGATGGTCTTGGGGACCTCCAAGGGGCTGCGGCTGCGTGTCGAAGGTGCCGGGGAGGTGGCGATGTGGTGGCGGAAAGAGTCACGGCGCCCCAACGCCGGCTTTCCGCGGCCGAAGCCCTTCTCCGGTGACCACTGCTTGCTCAGACTCATTCTCTCTCTCACTGCTCTATTGCCTCTGCAACACTGAGCACTTGAAACACCCGCCCAACTTTTATCATCCTCAATCTCTCTCACTTCACTCTCTCCCATGCATAACCGCTTTTAAGGGTGAGCATGGAAGGGAGTGAGAATGAAAAGAGATTGTAGATGAATTGGACAGGTTCGCGGACTTGAGGAAGGTGAGCGACCAGGAGGAGCACCACTCCAACCTGGCCGCCTTCCTCTCCGTCAGCGCGGCCTAGCAGAGCCCTCCCCTATCTCCTCTCATGCGCATTGAGAGGAGTGGGGATGGAAGGGGCCGAGGTCGCCGATGTCCCTGCCGCGGATGGGGGTGATCAGCCCCTGGGTGGCGAAGGTGACGAAGGCGTGGGGGAAGACGCTGGCCATGAACATGGCGACGTCCTCCAGCCCGCGGCGGAAGGTCTCCGCTCTCTGGTACCATTTGTAGAGGCGCATTCTTCCGTAGGCTCTTATCTGGCTTAAGCTGAGGGAACAAGGGAGAGGAGTGAGTGAATACTGAGGAATGAAGGGAAATGGCCCATATTTATAGTCACCAGAGGCATGGAGATCACATCCAACACCAGCCAGAACATGCAATAGCAAGACCAAGGGCAGAGAGATGGCAGGGAACTCCTGGCGTCAGCAACCAGACGATACAGTTGCCCAGGACGCAGTAGGAGTCCAACGCCAACCTCCACACTTAGCAATGATTACAGCGAGTGAACCACATCGAGAACGAAGTATACGTCCAGTTTGACAAGGACACCCAGGGTGTGGGCGACAAGCGCTGCCTCTTCGTCTGCGACATTGCCCCCAACTCCAACTCCATCGATGCCACTGTGGACGGCTCTTTCAGCCCCTCCAATACCGTCATCCTTCAGTACCCTTTTCTCCTCCTCCTTCGCTCATCCATCCCTCAGTCCCTCCTCAATCCTTAGCAATGATTACAGCGAGTGAACCACATCGAGAACGAAGTATACGTCCAGTTTGACAAGGACACCCAGGGTGTGGGCGACAAGCGCTGCCTCTTCGTCTGCGACATTGCCCCCAACTCCAACTCCATCGATGCCACTGTGGACGGCTCTTTCAGCCCCTCCAATACCGTCATCCTTCAGTACCCTTTTCTCCTCCTCCTTCGCTCATCCATCCCTCAGTCCCTCCTCAATCCTTAGCAATGATTACAGCGAGTGAACCACATCGAGAACGAAGTATACGTCCAGTTTGACAAGGACACCCAGGGTGTGGGCGACAAGCGCTGCCTCTTCGTCTGCGACATTGCCCCCAACTCCAACTCCATCGATGCCACTGTGGACGGCTCTTTCAGCCCCTCCAATACCGTCATCCTTCAGTACCCTTTTCTCCTCCTCCTTCGCTCATCCATCCCTCAGTCCCTCCTCAATCCTCAAATCTATCCTTAGCAATGATTACAGCGACTGAACCTCATCGAGAACGAAGTATACGTCCAGTTTGACAAGGACACCCAGGGTGTGGGCGACAAGCGCTGCCTCTTCGTCTGCGACATTGCCCCCAACTCCAACTCCATCGATGCCACTGTGGACGGCTCTTTCAGCCCCTCCAATACCGTCATCCTTCAGTACCCTTTTCTCCTCCTCCTTCGCTCATCCTTCCCTCAGTCCCTCCTCAATCCTCATTCTCCTTTTGCTCTCTCCTGTCCAATTTTAAGATACAGAAAGCTCAAATTTTTAATACCCCCTTTGCTGAGGACAGAGTAGCAATTCACTATGGGAGTATCTGTGCCCTCATCTTGGTCTGTGTATGGCTAGCACATCTGCGGCATCAGCAGAAAATCTGGCTTCAATTCCCAGAGGAGACCTATACTTTGACCCTTGGTTCCTCTTCAATCTGAAGGCTTTATCCTTCTTTTCTTTGAAACTAAAGCAAAACATTTAGCCCAAAATTACCCCTCTCACCCATCCAACCTCTCTCTCCTTAAAACCATCGAGCCTACCCGGATCGTGATCACCCAAGAAGGAGGCGGCTTCGCTCCCGGCGGCCCCCTGAACCCCGGCATGGCCTTGAGCATCCGCGACGGCTCCAACCCCGCCAGCCCTCCAGTTTCCCGACCCCTCAAACTCGGCGACCCCTTCACCCTCCGGGTCAGCTCCAGCCGTCTCTCGCCCGGTTCTCTACCCAGCTTCCATCCCCTCCTCGAAATATATTGTCACCCCAAGGTGCGGACTACAAAATGTTCGTGCACAGCTGCTGCGCGTCGGACGGCGGCGGAGACATTAAAGTGGAGCTGATAGATAGGGCTGGCTGCTCTGTGAGAGGTTGGGCCTGGGTTCTTTGGCTGGTGAGGGGTGCTGAGGATAGGGAATGGTGCAGGGAATATAGCTGGCCCCTTTGCATAGGCAGACGGTAGGCTCGGAGGTGACGTACTATTTTACGATGTCTGCGTTCAAGTCTGTGGATGTCTGTGGGCAGTGCAACTTTGCGGTTAGAAAGGCTTCGCATGCTAGGCTACGCTCCGGGGCCTCCGCACCCATGCCCTACGGCCTCCGGAGCTCTGACTGCCGTGCCCTGCGCGGCAGGTGGCCTGCGGCCACGCAAAAACTGCTCCAACAATCCTTTCCCAGCAGCTAGCCCTATTGGGCATTTTTAAGGCTGTATTTTTCGTTACTCGTGATCGTGAATGTATGAAGACTAAAGCATGATCTCCGCTTTGTTTCCCTACCTCTTACTCTGACACTAAATAGATAAACATGGAAAACCCCTGCGAATCCACAAATGGTTATATTGCATCGACATTTTGCAAAGAGCCAATGCAGCAATAGCAAATAACAAAATATTATTGTCCTGGCAGCAAATAGTGCCGATAGATTCAAATATTTTTTTAGCATCTCGTACATCATTTCCATTCTCAATAGCACGTAGTTCTAAACCGTCAACCAATCTGCCAACTGCCAACCTTCTTTCGCCCAATAGCTCAAAAAACAGTCGTTCTCTTCGCATCGCTTCCTCCAGCCAACTTCAAACACGCGCCCCAGGCCGCCTCCCAAAAGCCAGCCCGCAACTCCTCCGCATCTGAAGCTCAGCCGCCGGAGTCTGTCCTGCTGCCCCCGAGGTGCAGACTGGAAGAGACAGTCTAATCGCCGTCGCAAACAAGAGAGGCCAGGGTGGCCTAAGGGAAGAGAAAGCATTGGGTTAAGAGTAGAAGAAGAGTAGAAGAAGAGGGATGATGTCGCTGTCGCTGCGTCCGAAGCCGGTGGACTTCGAGGCGAAGTGGTCGGGCATCCAGGAGATCCTCAACCATATCATGGTCCTGCATCAGGCCGGCGTGGCCAAGAAGAGCTGGAACGATGCCTTTGGGTAGGAGCACTGTTCAGTTTTGAGGGGCTGGCTGATGTTTCAAGGTTTTTGGGCACTCGCAGATTGCTGGCGGTTATTTAATGGCACGCTGTTTGATTGGATTATTTAATGTTGCTGAAATTTACTAACGTTCCCACAGGTGTCTTCACGAGCCATTTTATGGATCATCTTAGACAAATCATTGGCCTGGCGCGAACGAGCGTAGCGAAGTGTCAGCGCCCAGGCCCTCTTTTCGACCCAGGTGTATGTTTTCGAGGTTAATGCTAGATCTTAAATTTGATAAGGTTCTAGCTGCCGCTTGGAGCCACCAATCTTTCTAATTCTTGTTGCATTGGAAAGAGCATGCACGAATTGACCAAAACTCGCGAGAAATCAGCTGAAAGTTGCAGAGCTTTTGTGAAATTCATGAAAATATGTTTGTCCGAACTCCTTCTTCTTCTCCTTCTCCTTCTCCTCCGCATCTGCTCAATGGACGATAGTAGGTATTCATTTCTTCCCCCACCCCCCCCCCCCCCTCCCCGGGACCTTGGGCCTCAGCTATTTATTTGTTCATAAGTCTTCAGTTTTACTGACGAGCTATATGTACCATTGGTGTAGTGGTGTAAACGATGGGACAGCCGGATGAAACTGGCAGGTTCGAATCCTTCTGAGGCATTCATTTTAATTTTGGAACATTTAAAGTTAAGTAATAACTGGTAACATCGGCAGCGTAAAGCCAAGAAAATTTGCCAATTTTTTCAGTTTGCCATTAAATTTTCATTGTATTTTTAATTTTCGAAACTTTTTTGATTTTGTTATATTTTTTTAATAAATTTATTTATTTATTTATAATTTATTTATCTAATAAAATTTCAACCAAGTATATACCCAACAGTTTAAAAAAAGAACATAAATTAACACAATGTTATTTTTGCATGTTTAAAGTTGAAGAAATATAGTACCATCGTCAAGTCGAAAGTAAGCTCTTTTCTCCCAAATTATCAGTTGACCCGAGTGTAAAGCGAAGGAAATTTCCCTACTACTAGTGGAATCTGCTGTGTCACTTGTATTTTGTTTGAGCGCGCATGAAAAGAGTTATTGAACTGCGCGCGAAAACAAAATGCAAATGCCCCACAAGCAGATTCCACTAGTAGTAGGGAAATTTCCTTCGCTTTACACTCGGGTCAACTGATAATTTGGGAGAAAAGAGCTTACTTTCGACTTGACGATGGTACTATATAAATATTTAGGGATATCCAAATCTCATAAAATAGTCAATCAAGCATTCACGATGTCCCCAAAACTACCGCCAAAGGCAACCCCCTGTGTTCAATTCCAGGGACATCTACGACATCTGCGTGGCCATCCCAGAACCCTTGGGCGATCAGCTGTATCAGCGAACGAAGGAGGCCTTGGAGGGTCATGCTCGCAAGATCTACGACTCCCTGGCTGCCCAGCCCAATCACCAGCTTTTGACCGCCTATCACGAAGCCTGGAGCGTCTACTACAGCGGCACCTCTATCCTCAACAACCTTTTCAGGTTCTCTTTCAATATCTCTTTCACTCCGAGCCATCTTTCGTTTCCAAGGCTCTCGTCGCAGCCAATTATCCTTTGTCCTGTTTTTGCGTTGCTGGAATAATTTTTTCTATTGATATCTCCAAAAATCCAATCGACAAAGATTTTTTGAGGATTTCAATTAATAGATGAGTGAAAATGATGGCCCATCTCGGCAGTTGAGCAATGAAGGCTTTGCAGCTATCTGAACAAGCAGCATATTCGACGGCAGAAGTACTCGGACGCAGATCTGACCTACGGCGGCCTCACCTTCGACCAGATTCGCAACTCCATGCTCGAGATTGGCGAGGTTCTCGGCCTCTCTTTTATATTTTATGCTCGGATGAGGTAACATTTGCCTAGACTTATCATAAATTACAAACAAAAGCGTGACCAATTTGTTTTCCGAAACATCACAAGTCTAGGCCCTCATTTTTCCCCTACCCATATTCTCAAACCATGTCTCCATCTCCATTTGTCATCCAAACCCCCCTCATCACTTTTCCCCCCAACAATCGACCCAACCTGGGGACTTTTGAAGCAGCAGTGCGTGTTCTCCGGACGTCTCCGCCCTAGTTTTCACCATGTTCTCCATGTTCTTTGTTTTCAGTAGGCAGTGATACCCCTACTGACTTTCCCGAATTGATTTTGGACGAATAAAACAAACAAACCTTTCCAGCTCGGCCTGGACATCTGGCGCCACGAAGTCCTGGAGGCCCTGGAAGGCCGCCTGGTGGGCGAGGTCCTGGCAGCCGTGGCAGGCGATCGGGCAGGAACCCCAGTGCCTAGCCCAGAGGTGCTGCGGGCCGTGGTGGCCTCCTTCATCGACGTGCACGCCTTCAAGAGCCGCCTCTCCTCCGAGCTCTACGAGCGCCTGCTGGAGCAGAAGTATCTGGACGCCACGGCAGAGCACTATGCCCAGGAGGCTGCTGTACTGCTGCAGGCCAACGACATCTCCAGCTACATGAGGCAGGTTGGCAGGGCTGAAGGAAGGGGAGCTGGAAAATTAGGATTTTAGCAAATTATTGTGGAATATTGAAAAAATCTTTAGAACTAATGAGCTCTTCTAGCTTGGTATCATGGAGACTGTTTTGATGACTTTTTAAAATTCCACTAGTGAAATGTATAGTGCGCGCTGGTAAAGAACTCCATTTGAAGTACCATTATTAAAAATCCAAATGACATCGATTTAATATTAGCCTCCTGAAACACGGTCTTGCCGAGTAGGATGAGCAAAGGGGTAATGGAGCGGCAAAAGGGTGGAAAATGCAAGCGAGGAAGAGTGTTTGAGGTGCTGGAGCGGCTGGAGGCGGAAACGCAGCGCTCCCGTCGCTACCTGGACGTCAAGTCAGTCGAGAAGGTCCGCGCAGTCTGCCAACAGGTTCCCTTATTCAAATCCTTTTTAGACGCAACCCAAAATCAATCAAATGTGGCTCATATATTACAATTTCATGTCAAAATTTAGCGCAATTTTAACTTTTGAAGCACAATTTTCGCCAAAAATCAAATCCGCAAATTTTTTTACAGATAGCTATTTTTAGTCCCCAAAATATACGGCCTACGAGAAGTGAAGTGAAGGCCTAAGTGATGCAGGTGATGGTGGCGGAGCACCGGGAGCGCTTCGACGGGGTGGCGCGGGGCCTGGTGAGCTCGGAGGCTCGGGAGGATCTGGCCAACGCCTACACCCTCCTCAAGCCCATCTCCTCCGGCCTCGACGTCCTTGTCGCCGAGTTTGGAGACTATGCACGCCGTCTGGGACGGGATGCCGTTCAGGTATCCTGCCCTGGGGACAGCTGATAGGATAGGAGTGGAAAAGATTGACAGTGCTAAGGTATTTCAAAAATAGCTTGGGGACGGTCAATATCTCAAATTAGGTGTCTAAGAGTCCCCCCTTCCTTAGCACTGGAGGCCCTCCCTTGGCGCCTAACAACCCAAAAACGTTGCTTTTGATCAAATGTTTGAAGAAAGAAGAATTTCAAAGCAAAGTTCTAGGCAAGTCAAAATTTCCATGAAAAAATTTGAAAAATTCAAAGTTAAAATATTTTGGAGGTCAAAATGCGTAATTTCCCCAAAGATAACCTTTTTTGCTTTGCAATCGACTTACTACACGACCTGAACAGATAGTCGCTGAAATGGCAGGCGGCCCTGTCGAGTGAGAATGTGCCGGGGGCGTTCGTGGAGAACGTGCTGAAGGTGTGGGAGAAACTGCGCGACTGGGTCTCTGCCATATTCGACGAGGACCAATTGTTTGTCGGCGCCATGGACAGGGTTGGATTGCTTTCTGATCTCTGACAGTCAGGAAGAGCAGGCGTTGCAGGCATTGCAAGCTGCCGTGAATCACAAGGAGGACTCCAGATCCGTGCCCAAGGCCTCTGAATGGGTGCGTCTTTTGCTTTAAAGTTTAACGAGATGTTAAACTTTGTATGTTAGTTGTTTTCATTGCTATACCATGGAAGAATTAGCAAATTCAAAAGCCCTTTTGGAGTCATTTGGTCTTGAAACATAAGCCAGTTGAATGGTATGAACTGTTATAATCATCGTCTATAGCAACTAAAAATACGCAATAAAAATACTTCCACCAATTTTCAATATTCTTCGCCAATTTCAAATTGATTTAGGAAAGCATTTTTAAAAATAAATTTCAAACTAAAATCTTCTAACCAGAATCCTCAAACTGGAAAAGAGAAACCAATTTCCCAGCTGGCCAAGTACTGCGACGTGCTGCTGAAGAAGGGCGCCAAGGGCCTGAAGGATGCGGAAATAGACGGGAGGCTGGGCAGCGCCATCGTGATCTTCCGCTACATCGAGGACAAGGACATCTTCCAGAAGTTCTACTCCCGCATGCTCGCCCAACGCCTCATCCACGGCCTCTCCGTCTCCATGGATGCTGAGGAGCTCATGATCCAGAAACTCAAGGTTTGGCCGCTGCCACTTCTTTCCCCGATTTTTCATTTCAGAATTTGCTGTTGGTTTCTGCGCTTATTTCTTTCGCAAAAATTGTAATAGTTACGGAAATTACCAAAAGCCAGCAAGCTAGATTACGCCAAGTCCAGTTTTCATTTTTCAAGTTTTTATTTTATCGATTTTTAATTTGAGTTTTATATTGCTGAGAATTGATGCGAAAATATTACTAAAATTGGGTCTGTCTGCAATTGGCTCTGCTCTCCTGAAAGGCTGATAGGAAGGGTGATTGAAGAACACTTGCGGCTATGAGTTCACGAGCAAGCTGCAGCGGATGTTCACGGACATCGGACTGAGCAGGGACCTAACAGAGAAAGTCCACGACTGGGCCAGGAAAGAGGAGCGCAGTCTCTCCATCGCCGTCCAATGGCAGGTGAACACTAATTAATTGTTCAGGGCTCACTTTTTCCAGTTTTTGAAATAGGGTCAGAAATTCGTTGAACAATAGCTGCTCCAGCCAATGGAGTCCACCATCGATCTGTCGTTGGGATGATTTGAGTCCGGATGTTTCAAAGATGCAGAGGGACAATCAGTTTCAATTCGCTGCTAATCGATTCTTCAAAAATAAATCTATCAAAAAGCCTTGAATTTAGCTCCTCAATTGCCGCAGCACTGTCGGGCCGATAATCGCTCAGTGATCCATGCCTTGGCAAATGACAGGTTCTGCAAGCTGGTGCCTGGCCCCTGTCACAGCCGACGAAGGAGACAGTGGTGCTGCCGCCTGCCCTGCTGCCCTCCGTCAAGCTCTTCGAGGACTACTACAGCGCCAACTACAGCGGCCGCAAACTTACCTGGCTCTTTGCCTTCGCCACTGCCGAGGTTCCTTCTTCCCTCAGCCTTTCAGCTTCCCTTTGTTGCCCCGGAATCATTGGCATCCAACTACTAAGTTTGGTGGGTTGTAAAATAACGGCAGGGGAAGGTTGGTTTTATCAAAGCGGATGAAGACATCCTTCCCCAACCGGTATTGGGCTTGTTCCTTCCTTCCTTTTGGTTGGCACAGACAGAGCATCTGCAATACCACCAGGATGGAAAAGTAAGGATGGCTGTAGGTGAAGACGAACTACCTGGACAAGCAGTACCTGATCACCATGCCGCTGCACCTGTTCTCAGTGCTGCTGCCCTTCGAGGATGCGGAGGCCCTGTCTGTGGGGGAGCTGGCCGAGGCCTCCTCTCTATCCCCGGACTCCCTTGAGAAAGCTCTGGTTCTTTTTTCACATTTCACTTTGACAATTTTCTTCCTCCCCTTTTGCTCAGGCTGTGACAACTGTTCGAACAAACTGTATTCCATGGAATCCTATCATCGTTCAACTCTCATCAAATCTCATCTAGACTCATTTATTTGAAACCCCAGCAGTCGATATAGAGTACTGACTACCCACCAATTTAAGCCCACCTAAACCTGTCCAGACCAATCTAAATCCCGCCCTACAGAGACAGCTGGTGGACTCTGGTCTGCTGTCCTGTGGCGAGGCCGGCGGCAGTCTTCGAGAGGCCAGCGCCCGCCTGGCTCTGAACAGCGGCTTCAGCCGGAAGGGCGTGAAGTTCAAGATCGGGGCGGCGGTGGGCCTGGGAAAGCCGAGTGAGAGGACGGAGGCGGAGACGGTGTCGGGCACTGTCCAGCAGGACCGACGGCACTTCCTCGAGTGCACCATCGTGCGGATCATGAAGACCAGGAAGCTGCTGCACCACAATGCCCTGGTCCAGGAGGTGAGCTGGTGGGACTGGGAATGGAATAGTTTGGTTAATTTATGAAAGTGTTTGGAAAGTTATTAAGAGGCGGTTTGCGAGAGGATTCAGAGGGGGTATTCCACTTAGCAAAAATCGAAGGTTCGAGTTGGGAATCATGATTAGTCCATGGTTTTGGTCCATTTTGTTGTGATCTCAGCCCAACAAACCCTGGCCCAAAATATGGCTTGATTGCTGAGAAATGGCCATTTTTGCAACACCTACTTTTTTGACCTCTGGATGCCCTAAAATTCTATTTTTGGCCAATGTCAACTAAGATTTTTTGACCAAACCCAGACTATTATATATCAATCGAACCGCAAAACTATAACAGATTTTATGGTGACATTGATTTTTTCCAAAAGAAAAATTTTTTCAATTGAGTTTTCAAAAAACCAATTTTTGCATTTTGCAATTTTTGGCACATAAAAACTGATTTCGAAAAACAGTCAAAAAAGTAAAGGCTAAGACCTAGCCTATCTTTTCATTCACATTCTTGCCGTCATTTTGGTATATAACACTTTGCAAACGGCGATGTTAGGGTCGGAAAATTTTTGGATTCAAAATTGATAGTCCGATTTTGGCTCTATGTTATAACATAGGCAAAAAATGGCCAAAAAATTTGTGTTCTTAAAATTCGAATTTTTTGACGGGAAATGTTCTTTTGGGTTCCCCTGCACCCCGCTGTGTCATTTGTTTTCCCAGAATTAGTCCCGATCTGCTCAAACTGAAATGGTCTTTTTCCTATGTTGTAGCATAGGCAATGTTGAAGCATAGGAAAATGGGCATTTCAGTTTGAGCAGATCGGGACTAATTCTGGGAAAACAAATGACACAGCGGGGTGCAGGGGAACCCAAAAGAACATTTCCCGTCAAAAAATTCGAATTTTAAGAACACAAATTTTTTGGCCATTTTTTGCCTATGTTATAACATAGAGCCAAAATCGGACTATCAATTTTGAATCCAAAAATTTTCCGACCCTAACATCGCCGTTTGCAAAGTGTTATATACCAAAATGACGGCAAGAATGTGAATGAAAAGATAGGCTAGGTCTTAGCCTTTACTTTTTTGACTGTTTTTCGAAATCAGTTTTTATGTGCCAAAAATTGCAAAATGCAAAAATTGGTTTTTTGAAAACTCAATTGAAAAATTTTTCTTTTGGAAAAAATCAATGTCACCATAAAATCTGTTATAGTTTTGCGGTTCGATTGATATATAATAGTCTGGGTTTGGTCAAAAAATCTTAGTTGACATTGGCCAAAAATAGAATTTTAGGGCATCCAGAGGTCAAAAAAGTAGGTGTTGCAAAAATGGCCATTTCTCAGCAATCAAGCCATATTTTGGGCCAGGGTTTGTTGGGCTGAGATCACAACAAAATGGACCAAAACCATGGACTAATCATGATTCCCAACTCGAACCTTCGATTTTTGCTAAGTGGAATACCCCTTCTACAAGGCCTCTCAATCCTCTCGCAAACTGTCTCTTAATTTTGAAGACTTTATGTTTGACGATGCTCGATTGGGAAACATTAGCAAGGCTAGCCAAAAGATTGGCGTTTTTATTTGATAAGTCGGCGGTGGCAATTTCAGCATTTTTGAGGGTGACAGGTTTCATGCTGCGAAGGCTGCAGCTCACGGTGACAGCCAAATTGAAAAAATTGCGGCAATTGAGAATCATAGCCTATCAGAGGCAGATCATGAGTGGAAGACACTTTATGTCTAGTTAACATATCTGGTAAGCTAGCAAAAGGTGAACTGCAGGTGATCAATCAATCGAAGTCTCGCTTCTGCCCCGATGTCTCCTCCATCAAGCGCATCATTGAGAGCCTTATCGACAAACAGTTAGCGGACTCTATGCTACTCATAATTTATCATTATTTTTATGCCTTTTTTTATTTTAGTCATTATTTTTAGAGTATTCGTGATTTTATGAATTATGATTGCATTAGCCATTTGTACTTTTTCTCAAAGAAGAACATTTTGCAGGTACATTCAACGGACGGATGCTAATAATGAGGAGTATGCGTACTTGGCCTGAATGTGCTCTCAGATCCATTGTCTTCAGTTGCTTTTTTATTTGCTTTGGACTGCCGTCATTTTTTGTTTACCACTGGATCGGACCCGGTTGACTGTAAAATTCTGGTCGTTTTGAAAAGTAATTGGAAGTAAATGCAGACTGCCAAAGCCTAAAGTCAACAAACATACACATTTAACGTTTTATTCAAAGCATCGACTTTTGGAATGGAACAGTAATTAAAGGTCTGTTGTACCTGCAAGCTAAGCTGATCAACTTCTAAAAAAAATCGTTACTGAAGCTAAAAAAGAAAACCATTTCCGTTCATCCAATAACAATGAAAAATTAGTTTATTAAAAACCGTAAAAAAAAGCAAAAAAATTAAATAAGAGCCCAAAAGATTTGGAGGACCGGGGCATCGATCCCCGTACCTCGCGCATGCTAAGCGCGCGCTCTACCATTTGAGCTAGCCCCCCTCACGTCCAACTTAACTTGAATTCTCTAGCAACTCAACTTTTCTGGACCTGATATTGGACCTGATATTTTAGTGATTCGGAGGAATTGCTTCTCTACGAAGATAAATTGATGGGAAAAGGAAAAGGCGAAATCGTTGATTCGCAGATCCGGAGGGTCATGTTGACTTTTATTTTTTTAATTGAAATCGTTGGTAAACTTACGGTGGAAATTACAAATGTTACGTGCGGTTTCGCTTTAATCCCCTCTCATTTCTTAGCTCCATAGCAGCTACTATTAGAGCCGTGCTAAATTACCTAGATTTACTGAATTTTGCTCAATCAATTTTTTGGTTTTGAGGTATTTGTAATATTTTTTATGCTTTCTAATTTATAATCATTTTATGCTGAATTTTATTGGAATTCAGCAACAAAAGCAAATCTCATTTTTCCTAGAGAAAACATCGTCTCGCCAATATTCAATCAATATTAGGATATGAAAAAGAAATATCCTGCAGGGCTTTGTGCTTTTCGTAGACGGGGCAAGCAAGAAAAAATCCTCAGAGGTGGCATCGCAATTTTGATACAAAGATCAAACGAAATATACCGCCAGCAATGTGGCTTTATAAGCTTTCCTTTTGGCCCAGTCCTCAGAGCAACTTCAGAGACGAAGTGAAGATGATCAAAGGTTTCATCTGCCTGATTGTTGGGCTAGCAGCTTTCTCGATGATGGAGAGCGGTGCCTCTCCTGAAGCCGATTTCTTTCGCGTTAGTTTTCCAATCAAAGAAACAAAATCAAATAAATTAGCTTTAAACAAACTTTTCTTTAGCTTTGAATTTGGACCAAAATCAAATTTTCTTTCGACAGTAAAAGTAAAAATTAAAAAAAAGTCAGGTTTCCTTTGACACAAAGCCAGCTGATAGGTGCTTGACAGGGACTGGGGGACTTGTTCGCAAGCATCGGCAGACAGATCGCGGCAAAGAAAGTGCCGACTATTGCAACAGTGTGGGACAATATCAACCGCGTTCAAGCCCCCAATTTCTTGATTTGCGAGAATATAAAACCGGTTTTTGCAGGTGGCGAACGCAAAGAAGTGAGGACAACTTGCTTCTTTATAAATGGATATTTTTCAACAAACCTCTTCACAAATGTGGTGAATTCAAAAAAAGAACAAAAGACCTGAACACACGTATTCATGCTCACCAAACTTATCTACGTTAATAGATTTCGCAAGATTCCTAATTCAAAGTTAACATTCAGTGAACAATACAGTAAAGAAGGTCACGCACAAATATCCATTTAAAACCACTATTAAATAGCCACTAACCCTTCGCCCAAAACGGCTACAGTTTGCTGTTGAACCTATTCTTCTTTAGTATTTGTGCCTCCATTTCTCACATTTCAAATAAAGCATCCCGAAAGTAGCAACAAAACAAACACATAATGGTGCTTTTCAGGTTAGACCGGTACCGCTTCTGCCCTTCCAAAGACTCCTTTCGCGGCTTTCCTTGAAATGCAAATGAATTTATTGACCTCTTTGAGTCTTGTACGAAGGAGCACTGACACAAAGTTCTTGTCAGCCGCGGAGTAGATGATGGGGTTGATGCAGGTGTTGGCTTTGCCCATGAGAGCAGAGAAGGTGATCATGAAGGCTGTCGGCTGCCAGGACGTCAGATGGGCAGCCAAGGCCACCACCATGTACGGGGACCAGGCCACTATGAAGCCTTCAACTTTTCGTTTTCTTGCTCATTCTTCAGCTACAGTTACCCCAACTGCAATCGCCTATCATCAATTGACATCCACTTCATTCATTATCCTATTCACCCTAGTTTTCAGTTTCCAATTCATCTGGTCCCACACTCCCATAAGAGAGGAATATATGGCCCTGTTGAATGAAAGGCAGGCCAAAATGAGCGTGCACCTAGAACAATGAAAAGATTGGTGAACAGTAGGCGACGCTCCCGTCGAATGCTCTCCACCATCCGCTCCTCCTGGCTCACGCCACTCCTGGAGCCCAGTCTCTGAGACCTCCCACAGGCCAGCCAAGAGTCTAGAAAGGGGGCCTGACACAGCCTGAGTCGTGGAGAGGCAGATCTGGGTACGCCGTCGTCGCTCGGCAGCCCTCTCGAGGCGTCTGCTGACATAGTGCGCCGTCACCATGAAGGAGAAGCCTGCAAGGCGGTCAGTTTGCTGCCCCCAAGAGAGGAGAGGGTAAGAGGAGGATGAGAGGAGGAGAATGCATCTGTTGGAGCATCAAAAAATGCAGTAGTGATACTTGTAAGCAATATCTTAGAGCAAACTCAACAAGCCAGGTTAGCGGGGCTGTGAAAGGCGAAGTCAAACAGGGACAACTGGAAATATGCGACCAGAGCTAGTCGACAGAGAATTAGTGCAGGGTCTCCGCCAAATTAGTTATAGAGATACTTATTTGTGCAGATAAAATAAGATAAGATAAGATAAGATAAGTGCAGATACAGATACTTATTTGTCAGATAAGTGCAGATACATGGTCAGATAAATTGTACGTCTTATTTGCAGTTTGGCTCATCAGTGTAGGAGGGCTGAACCGAGGACTGCGAGTGGAAGAAAATAGCCGACGATGTAGAGATAGGCCATGTAGGAGATGCTGTTCCAATCGCTGGCTTCGTACACGAACCCGCAGCTTGTCCCGTAGCCTTCCACCATGAACCTGAATTGGAGGATAGGCATTTGATCACTGGTAATGTGATTGGATACAATTGGTTAAGTTTTAGATCACTGTGCAAAATAATTATTAAAAGCTTCATGGCAGAACTATTTCTGGCGTAGAAGAAGGTTTTCTGCTGTTAAACCAATTGGGCAGTTCTTTCCAGCTCAAAAGCAAAAACCATTAACTCCCCTTAAATTTTTCTCAATTTTGATTTCCTTCCAGGTCTTACACAAATCTTTAAACAACAACATAAATTCGTCACAATCTGTCCCATCACCTGTACCGGCGGTGTACCAGAAGCCCCTGGTTCAGGTGATGGGACAGATTGTGACGAATTTATGTTGTTGTTTAAAGATTTGTCACAATCTGTCCCATCACCTGTACCACATCATTTGCCTCCCACTTTCATCTCGTTGCTGAAACATGCCGCCTCCAGTTTGCAGGCGCCTCAACTTTGGCGCCCAAACAGCTCTCACCGTCCCCAGCCGAAGAGCGGCGGCAGCATGACGCCGGCGCTGTAGAGGAGGCAGGCGGCGCAGAGAAGCCCCTGACGCCGCTCGTCCGCCAGCAGTCGACCCGGCGCCAGGATACTGCAGGCTCGCTCCAGACTCAGCATTGCTAGAGCTGAGATGGACACGAAAGCGCCCAGGCCCTGCCCGAAGGCGTACAGGGAGCAGCCTGGCAAATTTTTGGCTGGCAAGCAGCAGCGATAACAGGCTAGGTCAACTGGCCTATTGGCAAATTGCGCTTGAAGGTTGGAAATTTGAAATTGTTTCGAATTTTGAAAATAAAATTGAATTGTTGAAATTGCATATTTTGGAACCCACGCTGCGGCTGAAAAAATGCTAACAAATGCTGAAATGGGGCAAATGCTGAAAATAAACGGCTTTTGAGTCGATTTTCGATATTTCAAAAACGATATTAGATCAAAGTACACAAATAATAAAGACTAGCTGGACCAGCTTTTTAATATTTTTAAAGATTTTTTAGTGTTCATTGATGGAGAAAGTAGCGACCGAGGGGACCAAATTGCCAGGCGCCCATCGCACTGCTGTGCAGGTACATCCAGTTGCAGACTGCGGCCGCCAGCAAGTCGCTCCAAGCCACCAGCATTCGGTAGCGACGGATGCGCGGGTTCAGCGTCTTTGCCCTGAAATTGGCCCTGACCCTTTTTACGAGCAGCATCAGTTGACAGTTTTCTGATTGGTGAAGTTGAAGCAGGACCAACTTGTAGTAAACGAGAAGTGTGAATGCGTTGCCGATGATGGCAAATGTGGTTATTGGTGCGCCAATGCCAACAATCACCATCAGTGCCGTGTTAGCCATCCCAAATTGAGATTCAAAAACGACAACAAGTTCATCTGGTGAGTAGTTGGTCATAGGCATAAGAAGAAAATCAATTATTAATTTTATATGTAAATCAATAGTTTGAAAGGCTGCAGTTGCAATAGTTTTGCATTTAGCCTGTGGCTTAGCGAAAATGGCTTGAAGCTATTTAACAAGCTTTTTTTCTGCAGAGAAGCTCATGAAAGGAAGTTAAGAGCTGATTCTGTTCCTGCTCATTTGAGGCTGGGTACAAATAAAAAATGAAAATTACAAATTAAACTGAAAGATAATGAACCGTATGGAAGGTATGGAGCTACAGTAAAGCAGTAAAAACTTCATTCCTGGAAAAATGTCCAATACGCGCCACTGCCCACTGACTGTGATGAATTGGTTATTTTTGTACCATGAAGGACAGCTGTGATAGTCTGAGAAGGCCACTAATTAAGCGTGGGACAACTGGAGACATCTAAAGTATTTCATCCAAGTTCTTCAACATTTTTCGATTAGTTTTTATCAAAAATTATGAACCTATCGTTTGAGCAGTGGTAACGATACAAAGCAAGAAATATGTTATAAGAAATCTGATGCATATAGCGGGTACTGAGGAAAAACGAAAGTTACCAAGTGAATAAATAAGTCCTGCTAAAGATATTGCTCAAAATTGTGTTTCAATTTAACTGGAAGTAATTAACAGTTTGTTTCGTCTCTTGTCACGATCCCTTTGATAACTTATTTTCAAAATCCGTAATAGGGTTTGTCCTTGGCTAAGAGGGGACCGTGCTTACGCTTCGCTCGCACGGCCCCAATTTCGCAAACTTTAATGCTGTAGTATTTTAGTTTTGTCAATCAAATCAATCAAATATCGATTAAAATATCTCTCTCTGCTCCACTCTTTGCTTTGGCTTCATTTTTCCAACGGTCTACTACTGCTCTTCTGCCTCCGCGATATATTGCCTAACATTGACGGTCTTAGACGGAGATACAGAAGTTGCCCTCACAAGGCAACAATTCATTCAAATGCTCTGAATAATTATTAAAAAGATTCACAAGCTAGTCAGACCAGATTAAAAGTTCCATTTCAAATTCAATGAACCTTTTCAATCACCTTGCCCGTTCTCAGGGGCAGGGGAAAGTCAGGCTGGGTATATAAGAGCATGGCAAGCCAGCTCCAGCCAAAGCAACCATGCGGCTGATCCTACTGGTGGCAGCGCTTCTTCTGCTGGGGGCAGTTGAGGAGTCGGAGGCTCAATGGGGCAGGGTCTTTGGTCGAGGGGGCCAGGCCCTCGGCGTTGCTGATCCTGATCGCGTAGTGAGTCCTTTTTCGTACCCAATTTACTCTTAGAGACCCTTAGAGACGGCTATTGAAAAAGTACTTTTCGCAATGGGGTCTGCTGATGATTTATGATGGTTTAGCAACGCTATTGAAAAAGTACTTTCGCAATGGGGTCTCCTGATGATTTAGGATGTTTAAGAAAGCTATTGAAAAAGTATATTTCGCAATTGGGTTTGTTGATGATTTGGTCTGTTGATGGTTTAGCAAAGCCAAGCCAAAGGCGGTGTTGATGGCGAGAGAAAAATAGGTCCAACTGTCGATGGGATATTGCAAGCATCGGATTGCAGTATTTCGGGCGGCGCAGAAGAAATGCTGCAAGGGCTGACCTCAGCGGAGCTGCAAATGTTGATTAAATTCGATGCTTTGACAGTGAAATGCAAGTTTTAAGAATGAACAGTATGCGGAGCTGTAAATTTCAAAGTGTTCAGCAGAGAGGGCAAAGAAATGTAGCATTGCACTTTTTGCTTTTGCATCTGTTCCTAATTAATGCAGCTCTTTCTATGGGGAGTTCAATGTTTATTTAAAAGTGACGATGGTGTTACATGAGCAAAGGAAAATTAAAGTAGCCTTTAATAGCTGTCAAGAACACTATTCTTTTTTGCAGCTTTTGCGGTCTGTTTTGGCACTCTGCGACCTCTGCGAATTAGCAAAATGCATCAATAAGACATGAAAAAACCACTGATGAATGAGCACCTGACACCAAAATCATGCTTCCATGCCGTCTTTTAAAACCTACTCTTTGTAAAATAATGTCCGATTGTATGATTTTTTATTTGCCGCATTTTTCTGCTGCGTGCTGAAAATTTTCTCAAAAATTTTACAGATAACAGAGGTAATCAAGATTGGGCGGTAGTTGGAGGGAGAGGAGTGTTCGCTTTTCCGCTTGTACACAGGTACAACAGCACTTTGCCGCCATTGATCTGTGAACTCATTGCATGCTAAGCAGAGGTCAAAGAGCATAGACAAGAGAAGGCATATATCATGCCTGAGCTGTTTCAGAAGAAACATGGGGAAGCCATCCAATCCATGACCTATCTTAGGCTTGCAGCATCTCAGTCTCTGTCTGGAAGAAACGGCAAGGTGGAGAGGGTCGGGTCACTGACAGTTTTCCGTCATCTACAGTGTACACAGATGCAAAAAAAAGTCCGCGAACCACTCACTTTTCCCAGCTGCAGTGCTAGTTATCTCACAGCCTGATAAGCCAGAGCATGGAAAGGCCACACTTTTCTTCCCTTGCTTCTGGGCAGCTATTTTGAAGAGCTGAGAACTTTTGGACGAAAAAGCCCATTTCATCACCACACAATTGCGTTCTACAATCATTGCATGAGTGCATAAGAGCTTCTAGCAACCATGCCTGCCCCAATGAACAATGAGCATGATAAAGAACAATGCTGACGCACAATAAGTCTGGAATCAAAAAGACCAGATAAGCTGCTCTCATATAATAGCTGTAGCAAACTGTTGAGCATTCGTTAGTATGGCTACCAGGATGGCCCTTTATTCCTCTCTGCTTCTCCTAGTGCTGCTCATGAGGTGAGGCTGATTTGGGTCTAGAATGACCGTCGCTGATGTATTGGTGCATTCAAGCGGGAGCGAAGGCCTCCTGTTTTCGATGGATTGTGCAACGGCAGGAACAAAACTAGCAGTTTGCTTTGGTTGGCCTCGGGCAAAACAACTGGGTCGATGCATTACAAGTTTCTGCCATTCACTTTTACCTGCTTCTGCCTCTATGAAAATGTTTCCTGCAGACCCAACCTGTAGCATCAGAGGCGAGGTGCGCAGGATGGGCCTCCAAGTCTCCCAAAGTTGCTGGGGAAAAATTACAGCTATTCTCCAGTCCTGCCGCTGAACCTAAAACTCCCCCAAGTGATAGTAGCCAGTATTGGCTGAGAAGTTTGCCGTTTGGGCCTTTTACGCAACGCTGTTGCTCTATCGGCAGTTGATTTAGATAAATAGAAGGCTGGAAACCTTGGCAAGGCATAAAAGAAAGCTTAAAATACTGACCCCAATTTCTACCGAACCTTTTCTAAAATTACTGGCCTTGTGCAGTCGCCTCAGCTTTGTGAAAGGTGGCGATTGTTAGAGACAAAGGTGTTAGAGACAATTTGTATGTAGCTTGCTGGCAGAGAGCTTAGCTTAGCAGCTTAGCAGGTTCCCCGCTTCTTCTTCTCCGCGTTATTTCCTTTTTTCATGAAATCGTTTCCCATACAGCTACATTTACCAAAGCATATAATGCTGTTCATTTTGAAGCATACGAGAGGCTGAGAGGGCCACCCTTTTGAGGCCTATTGGGTAATCCAGCTATCTGGAATCGCAAAATTGCTCTAGCTGTAAATTGGCTTCTACAAGGTCTGTGAATCTAATATGCCTAGACTAGATTTTGGAACACCGCGAAGCTAAAGATTCCAGGAAGAAGAAGAAGAAGAAGAGGAGGAGGTGAGAGTGAAGAAGGTTAC
The DNA here is from genome assembly GCA_030248095.1 of Ptycholaimellus sp. GST1_10. Lineage (NCBI taxonomy): Eukaryota > Metazoa > Nematoda > Chromadorea > Chromadorida > Chromadoridae > Ptycholaimellus > Ptycholaimellus sp. GST1_10. The sequence continues at coordinate 26,092 of JASANA010009159.1, forward strand.
TAACTCACTTGCACATATAATTCCCTCATCCCTAATGCATATAAAGGGTTTTGACTAAGAGGGAACCGTTATTACGCTACACTCACACAAAGCTGATTGTGATTTTAAGAATTCCAAGGCTGAAAAAGAAAACGCAGGTAAAAGTAAGACTCTGAAATCTTTTAGAATCTAGGTAAATAGAGTCTGGCTTTAATGGCTGAAGATAAAACGTTTAAAGGAAATGACCAAGACCTTTTCAAAGGGCGGAACGGACTATTGCAGCTCAACTGCAAGCATTTTTTCACTATCTCTAAACCCAGATGCTCCCTAAAATAAGCATAACTCTGCTAACTTCATTTGCACTAGCCTATGGTGCCCTCTTTTTCATAGCAAGTTGAATTTTGGCTAAAAATATCTAAAAAAAAATTTGATTTAACAAAATTAGAAAAAATATTTTTGAAATAAAACTAAATTTAATTTTTTGACATACTTAACCTAAAATTTTGTCTAAATTTTGATTTTGATATAAAATTTTTAGGCTGTGACTGACCCAACGTTTGGCCACTTTTACAGGATCAGCAAACTGGTGCTTTGGACAACAGCAGTGGGTGCTGGTGGGGCGAGAATGTTATGCCAAGATGGAGGCCAAAATGAGCTTCCATGAAGCTCAGGCGAAGTGCCAGTCTCTCGGCGGCCATTTGGCAGCTCCAATAAGTCTTCATCTGCTGTCATTATTCGACATCTACTTCCGTCAGTTGGTGAGCTCCGTTTCATTTATTTTATGCTCATTTTCATTGGAAGATATCACTGGAATCATTCACTGGATATCACTGAAAGATTTCATTGAAAGACTGAAGAAATTAGTTTATTTCCATGACTTGAGAAGTGGTTGGTGGGAAAAGTGCATTTGACTTGAATGCATAACAAAAGATTAAATTTCAAATGAAGATTTGTTTAGTAGATTGAAATGTTGTTGTCAACTAGCGAATAATTTTGCACGAAATTCATACAATACGTGCTGGTGGTGACGTTTTCGGTCCCACAAGAGCCACAAACAACCCTAAAACTTTTTTAAATAACTGAACATTAAAACCATTCACTCGTTTTGCTAATTTTTTGCCCATTCTTGCACATTGCCACGACGTTTTCATCAGAATTACACTGGCCAATGCCAAGCCAAAGCTAAAAATAACCCAAGGCCAAAATAAGTAGTACTATCAAAGGGCAGTGAGCTAAACACTGCTAAAAACACTGAAAAGATGCCCATTTGCCGCAATGGTTTCAGGGGCTGCAGAGCTGGGTGAACCTGGCCTCTACAGAGGACGGCTGGTACTGGACTCTCCGAAGCGGAAAAAAAGAGCAATGTCCGCCATCTTTTCACTTTCAAGATTGCTGTCAATTGCCTCGTTTGAGTGAAAGACTGGGCTCTGTGGATTGGCGGAGAGCCGATGAGTAATGATTCAGGGCGAGCAGCTTTCGCATTGACTTCAGTTCCTTCCACCAGGCTCTACAGCGCCCCAATAAGCCTGAGCTACAGCGCCATCTGCCAGTTTCACGTTTCTGGTAGGGCCGACTTATGAAAAATAAATTGTTGTATTTATTTTTAATGATTTATATTTTGTTATCTGCTTTCTACTGTTTTTTTATTCTTTAGAGTATTTTAATCTTGCGCGTTTTCCTATTTCCTTCGATGCTGGCTACTTTGATAGGAGTTTGTTTTGTCAGCCTGGTTCTGGCCAGCATGAGCAGTTGTAAAAGACTTGTTTCAGACCGAAATGGCGGTCCCGTCTTTGAAGGATCGGCTATCAAGAATAAATGCACAAACAACGTAACCACCGCCATGGAGTTAGACCTTAAACATTTTGCTTGCTTTTTCCGTTGAAGAAATTGACATTGCTGGCATGTTTTTTTAGGGTTTTGACGGACGTGAAATCAAAATATGGATGTTTGAATGCATGCGTTAGGAACAAGGCGTGCCAAGCAGCTGAATGGAAAACGGAATCAAAGAAATGTCTTCTTTTTCCCTTCCAGCTTTCAAGTCGGTACCTTCAGAATGCCCAACACTGCGTGATATTCCAGTGATTCAAAAAAATGACTTTTATATAAATGAAATTATGAATGCCAAAATGCTAACGCACGAAAACAGGAAAAAAGAAACAATGCTAAAACAACTTGGTTAAAATAATGTCCATAAAAGATATAAGAATCACAACAATGATGATAAATCTAATGCCTTTCTCGTTTTATAGATTAACCAAACTTGATTAGTACTTGGAGCTGTTCAAGAGATAATTTCTTTGTGTTTTGATGGATATAAATGCAAGCATTCGGTGTAAGCTCCACTTTTGAAGCGATGTATCAAAATCATCGTTTCGTAATATGGCACTTTTCCAACTTTTAAACGCAAAAAACTTCAAAAAACTTTTGACGGTTTTTGCACCAAAAAATTGATCAAGGGTACCACCGACACCATAGTTGAAAAGGTAGATTGAACCCTTTTCGAATAAGCTTTTTTTGGATGAATTTCAACATCAAATGCAAAAAAGTCCCTTCTTTTGCAGCCACAATCTACAATTGCTCAATTGGGCAAACTAAAAACGGGAACTAAATTTTTCATGGGAATACCTTTCAGTTATAAATAGGTTAAAAAAATATAAAAAAGAATCACTAAGTTAATCCCAGAAATGACCAGCCTTACCTCAATCGCTGTCCTTTTCGCTTGTTTTACAGAAGCAAAGGCTCAGGTGCGAAAAGAAGCCAGAAAGAACTAGAAAAACTACTCAATGTTCTTTTGCAGATACTGGATGAACTTGGTGGGAAATTGGGGCGGGACTCGCTCTGTAGACAGCCAGATGCTCGTCTCAATCTCTCCTTTCGTATTGATCTGCTGGTGGCCGTGGACAAGTGAAATCCTGTCAAATTTATTGATAAAATTTGAAACTCATAAATTTCTAAATTTTTCAGAGTTTGTACAATTCCTATAACTCTATAAATAACTATTTTAAGATTTGTCTACCACTCGTAATGCTCTTAATATATCTGGTACCATCGGCAAGCCAAATGTGAGGCTCTTTTCTCCAAAATTTGCAATTGCCTCGAGAAAAAAGTCAAGGAAATACATTTCCTACGAGTGGAATCTGCTGCTTGGACAGTTGCATTTTGTTTTTGGCGCGCAGTTCAGTGTCTCTTTCCATGCGCGCCCAAAAACAAAATGCAGATGACGCAGCAGATTCCACTAGTAGGAAATGTATTTCCTTGACTTTTTTCTCGAGGCAATTGCAAATTTTGGAGAAAAGAGCCTCACATTTGGCTTGCCGATGGTACCAGATATTTCTCCCACTTTTAATATAGGATAAAATGTATTAGTACAAATTTTATTCAAATTTCACAAATAAAAAATTAAAAAATATAACGAAATCAAAAGTTTCAAAAATAAAAATTATTGGCAAACTAAGATATTTTTGAGAAATTTTCTTGGTTCATGCTTAGCGCGAATTTTGGCCTGCCGATTGTACCAGTTATTTTCTCAGCTTTAAAGGCACAAAATTCAAAAAGTATGACTGAGCTGGATTCGAACCTGCCAGTTTGATTTAGCAGTCCAATCGCCTATACCACTACACCACTGGTGCACATGGCTCCATGATGTGACTAAAGAGCTATGATTCAGGAAATATTTGAGGCCATGGGAGCCGGGGAGGGCGGGGGGGGGGAGAAATGAATACCTACTATCGTCCATTGAATAGATGCGGAGAAGAAGGAGAAGAAGAAGGAGAAGAAGAAGAAGGAGTTCGGACATATGGTTTTTTGCGTTTTTCACCCTAAATTCAAATGTTTTATGCAAAAGTCAAAAAAGAAACTGTAGTCAATTTGATGTTGTTCTTTCCAATGCAAAAAGAATCAGAAAGATTGAAGCTTCCTGTGAGGCGCTAGAGCCTTATCAAAATTAAGATCTAGCAATAACCCTCAAAACATACACCTGGGTCGAAAAGAGGGGCTGGGCGCTGACACTTCGCTAACGCTCGCTCGCGCCAGCCCAATAACTTTTTCCCCTAAGACCACCATTTTCCTCTAAGACCGCCAAGACTTTGAATGCAGCCGATTGCTTGTGATATATTTTATTTTAATAAATCCCTGCTTTTCGAAAATATTCTTTTCTTTTTCAGTAGACCTGATGGTGGTTGCTTTCAGATTTGCAGAGGAGGACCTGAAGCGTTACGCGAAAGCTTTGAATCGCTCAGAGGCATCGATGAAGTCTTTGTTTGAGCTGAGACTGCGGCGAGATCTCCTTGCCATCTACAACCAGCCCAGCTCCGGATTCCAGTTTCGCGTTGGCTTCCAATCTGGTGGAAGCAAAGAGAAAGAATTTCGCTCTAAGCTAGATTTGGACTTCGAGTATTGGCCAGCTTTCCCGAACAAGACAAGTGTGGAAGAGGTTTGGAATGCGTCCAAGACTGCGAAAGGAAATCCAACCTACGTCGCTTCATCCACTATTCTACGCATCATCAAATTGGCTAGCAGTCTTGAGTAGTTTAACCATGAGAAGATTAGTCAAGAAAAGGTACCTACAGTTTTACTTGTACATCGTCGCCGATGCTAATTGCGCATTTAATTTAATTATTCATTGCTCCAGCCCATTAATGTTAGAGAGGTGAAAAATGTAGTGATAGTAGAGTCAGTTTTGCAGTGAGCTAGGATTTTGTACATCAATTAAGCAAGTTTGGGTCTGTTTCACTTAAAACTTCAATTTTGCAGAATTTTAGTCCCTGAAAAAATTAATTATCGAAATTAAACGCGCAGTTAACAGCGGCTACCCTGTATATGAATATGATTGCTGTAAAATGGGAGTTACTTTATTCGTACCAGTATTACCTGCAAAAAAACCCACTAAACAAGCAAACTTGGCAGACAGCAAATGACTTGGGGCATCCTGAAGCAAGAACGATTGCGGGAGTTCTGACAAGACGCTCGTAATTTTTTTGCTCATTGTGGAACTCATCTGAACCCTTAGTTTCTTTAAAAAACATTCTAAACGGCAATGAGGCTACTTTCTAGGTGGCCAGACAGCAGCAAAAAAGAGTTACCGATTTTCGGAAGTCTGCACGGACTGGCAGGCCTGTCTTCACATGCCCAAGGGCGTGGACGTCTCTTCGCTGTGCTTGACACCATACCAGCTGTCGTTATTTTTTCATTTTATTAATTTTTTTAAATAATTATTTAATTTTTTTTAAAATAATTTTAAAGTTTTATCACAAAACCCCTTGAAAACATGAATTTGACAGCGCGTCACGGAAGACGAGTTGGTAAACAAAATTCGCAAGCTGGCCGATGTCTTGGCGCATGAGTTTGCGCATGTGCTCGGTGAGTTCAACAAACAAGTATATGGCGCAAAGCGCAATAGGTGACCGCGGAGCTAAACACGCCACAAAACATGATTTTAAACCCCACAAAACGTAACATTTCTGGAAAAAAGTTTGTCCAAATCTGTTGAGAATTGGCCATTTCTCAGCATATTTTATTGCCCATTTTTCAACCTCTCTACCCAAAAAAGATATGTTTCAAATGGTCTGGGACCATTTCCACCCATCCAGACCTTCCTAAAATTTTATTACATTTCATGACAAAAAAGTTTGCCGAAATTCGTTGAGAATTCGCCATTTCTCAGCATACCCCATGTTTAAACATTTCTACCCAAAAAAATAATGTTTCAAATGCTCCGGGACCAGTTCCATTCCTCCAGATCTTCCTACAATTTTATTACCTTTCAGGGAAAAAAAAGTTTGTCCAAATCCGTTGAGAATTCGCCATTTCTTAGCATACCCCATGTTTAAACCTTTCTACCCAAAAAAGTAATGTTTTAAATGCTCCGGGACCAGTTCCATTCCTCCAGATCTTCCTAAAATTTTATTACCTTTCAGGAAAAAAAAAGTTTGTCCAAATCCGTTGAGAATTCGCCATTTCTTAGCATACCCCATGTTTAAACCTTTCTACCCAAAAAAGTAATGTTTCAAATGCTCCGGGACCAGTTCCACCCCTCCAGATCTTCCTAAAATTTTATTACCTTTCAGGAAAAAAAAGTTTGTCCAAATCCGTTGAGAATTCGCCATTTCTTAGCATACCCCATGTTTAAACCTTTCTACCCAAAAAAGTAATGTTTCAAATGCTCCGGGACCAGTTCCACCCCTCCAGATCTTCCTAAAATTTTATTACCTTTCAGGAAAAAAAAAGTTTGTCCAAATCCGTTGAGAATTCGCCCGTTCCCAGTATTTCCAGATACAGATATATATACAAGATGCAAAGCAATCGTGATACATTTTGATTTGAATTGAGAAATCATTTTGAGCAGAAATTTCATCTAAAAACTCCACTGCTCATTCATAAGCAGGCGGAAATTTATGGCAGAACTTATAGCTTTTTCTTCTGGTTTTGCCCAAATGGTAAGCTATTTTTGAATTTTTATTATTATTTTTAGTTTCAACTTCATTAAAACCATCAGCTTTGATTTTAAAACACATGCCTGAAAAGGTACTGCTATGAAAAAAGAACATTCCAAAATTGGAGAAACAATTCATTGAAATCAAAATTGATCATATTGCGAATACCTGTATTAATTAATTTAACTCATTAATGCATTTTAGTTTGTTTTAATATTGTCCAATTTATTTTTTATCCAATTTATATGCATTTTAATTTTATAGTAGCTAAAAGTTTAATTAAAATAATATTTGAGTTGCTTTTATAGTATTTATTGAATATTTTTTTGAATAAATATTGTTAACTTTCATTTCCGTTTTTGTCCTCTTGTTGCCAAAATTTCCGCCTGCTTATGAATGAGCAGTGGAGTTTTTAGATGAAATTTCTGCTCAAAATGACTTCTCAATTCAAATCAAAATGTATCACGATTGCTTTGCATCTTGTCTATATCTTTTTGATGATTGAAAAAATTCATAAGCTTCTCATGCTGTAGCATTTTAATCTTGTCTAGATCTTGGCCATGTGGAAATCATTTATTTTGCCACATGAACAAGACTACGAGTTTTTTGCCACATGAACCAGGCTTCAGAACAATTTTGTTTCAGATATGGATAAAATCGTTTTTGGTGTTTTTATAAATTTAGTTTTCCTGCTCTAGTACTAGGGCACTGTCGCCCTCTCAGATTCCATTAAGCCCATAAACCTATTGCATGCAAGCTAACCTGCGCATCACTTTATATTAAACTGCGCAGTTTCACTGAAATGAAACATTTCGATAATGGGTAGAACAGAAAATCGAAAAAATCGCTCTCAAAACGTGAATTGATTGGGAAATTTCTCCATGTAACCATTGACAAAAATAGCACCATTGAAAAGCTCAATCAATTTGCCAAAATACGTAATCCTTAGTTTTTGAAATTTCGCTTTTGATGCAAAATGCCACTGTATCAAAGTTGGCAATGTCCTTATATTTGAAGTTTTTTATATATTTTTTTAAATAATTAAAATTCTAAGCCCTAAATCAAAATTTGAAGAATTTTGCCATCTGCAGCAGCCTGTGGGCTTTCGATTGATATAAATATGTCCTAGGGTTCAACCTACCTGTCTTCCAATCAATTCTGTGACACGCAACCATGCAAAAACTCGATCACTCATTCATAATATAATAAAT
>JASANA010009161.1:0-58421 GCA_030248095.1 Ptycholaimellus sp. GST1_10
CTTACCCGGGTGAAAGTGACCAAGTGCGCTCGGGTGATGGGCACTCTCATGGGAGCATTGCGGAAGAGGAACGGCTGCTGGTCCAACTGCGACTGCGGCCTCCCCGACTCTGTCTACTTCGGCTTCCTGAAGGCCAAGGACCTGCTCAACGTCACCAAGAGCTTGGCCGATCCCTATCAAGGGTACATTGTATCCTCTCCTGCCTTCTACTGCCTGGGCAAGTACGTTGACGAGTGCGGGGAGCAGTCTGAACTGGAAACCTGGGGGCTCCTAAGGGAGGTACAGCACAGACACTGCGTTTTATAAAAGAGTGACTGCAGTTATAACAGGTGGTCGAGCTGTTGAGGACTGCGCATGAGGCCGGGGTTTTTGTCAACCGCATAGAGCCGAGGGCTCTGGTGCTGCAGCAAATACCGAGGGCACAATGATCAATACTCCCTCCGTCTCTCCAGCCTTGAATGGACCATAGGAACCTTCCTCAACGTAAATGTCTCTCTTGTCCTATAAGAGACTAATACTTGTGACAAAAGGAACCCCTGGCCAAGTACGAGACTATTCTGGATTCCAACATTCTTGTTCGGGCCCAGCGGCAATACCTCCCGGAGCTCTTGATCAAGGATCGTTACCCTCTTCGAGGTACACAAATAGTATGGTATTTGTTTCACACCCCTAAGTTTGCGGCGACAAAAAAATCGACATCTATAGTATGGGCATGGTCATGTACTATGTGACCATGGGCAAGTTCCCCTTCGAGGAGTTCAGTGTTACACGAGACAGAGGGGAAGAAAAATAGGGCTGAGGCGATGATGGACCCTCTCTATGCACTGCCGTGGCCTCGCTCGTGGTCAGATGCAGGCATGGGGGTCCTCAAAGCCTGTCCCAGGCTGAATCCCGCCAACCGACCGTCCATTGCCAACCTGGTGCGTCTTCCCCTGTCCTTTTAGCAGTGCACCAACGCCACGTAACTAAAAAAAAATCCAAAGATTTGAGCCAAGTTGTTGGATTTACAGCGTTATCTCCTGCCGGTAAGGAGTTCATTCTTACTCGAATCACTTGAGTAATAATGATCAATCCTACAGGTGACAGCAGCTAGGCGCCCACCACTCCCCCGTTTGGCCCTTCCAGATTTCTTCCCCATACTAGGTAAACAGAGTTTGTGATCATAATATTTACAGTGATTCACTGATTCGTAGGTGTCCTGAGCTGGCAGGCTGCAGAGGCCATCGCCAGCCTCCCATGGGCAGCCATAGAGCCAACCATTGGGTTTGATTCAAATCCAAACATCTGCACAGAGAATGATTTTAGGCGTGAGGCTGCTCCAAGAACCACTGATCCATACCCCCAACCATACCCCCAATCATACCCCCAACCATACCCCCATCCATACCCCTATCCTTACAGCAATTCACATACCCATCATCAAGCCCATGCCATCCCTCCATGTCCAGGTTAACTTTCATTTTATTTGTCTTTTTCCATGGGCCTCCATCCCCACTTCCATGCCCTCAATGCCCCATATGACAGCTAATAAAAATTTTTTCAAATAAACACCCTTTGGGGGGTGTAATTCTTGGGGGTGGGTGTAAATCTGGGAACCCGGTGTAATTCTTGGGGGGGGGGTGTAACCCCTTGGGGGGGGGGGGTGTAAGTCTTGGGGGGGGGGGTTCTAGGAGTCAGCCCATAAATCTTGTCAAGAAAATCGTTGGCCAGGGGCGGCTGGCGCTACGGTGCTCTGCGGCTGGTCCTGGCCCAACGCCGGCTACAAATGCGGCTCTAACGGCAAGGCCAGCTCCAGTCCCTTCCTCGAAAACGGGCATCCCATCGGCTTCGTCTGGCGCCATCCGCACCCCAGCAAGAACCTTCGGCTCCGCGTTCGCGTCCTGAAGGGCAGCGCCATCAAACTTCGCCCGCCCACCGCCTGACCTCGCTTTTCACTTCCCCATTACGCCACCAAAATCAATCATTTCACAGTGATATCAGGTGAACTTGCCCCCGTCATATTAGGATTCCAACCACCCGCAATAGAACTGAAATGAGCAATGGAACTGAAAGACGGTTTTGACAACGTATAGAACGAGGTAGAGCACGGTGTTGGTGTAATTGCTTGACAGGAACTTTGATGGGGGGATTTTGATAGGTGGGGAACTTTCTTGGGACTATGCTAGCTCCCCCCCCCCCCACTTATGAAGTTATGTGGGGGGGGGAGGAGCTAGCATCAACAAGGTATTCTCGGCGGTTGCCAAGATGCGCGGCCTTATCTCAAGACACCACCTAGATGAAAATGCATGCCAAAATTCAAAAGATTTCAGTGAAAAAACCATGAATTATACATGTTTCGATTTTTGAAACATCAAGATTTTGGCTTTTAACTATAAATCGAGAAATACTAATTATTTCAAAAATTCTTTTTGCCAGCTTTAAGATATTACTTTCACGGACGTAGATACCAAAAATCAGCTAATTTTATTGAAAAACCATGGACTTATGTTTGTTCAAATTTTTGAAACATCAAGATTTTGGGTTTTTGACTATATATCAATAAATAATAAATATTTCAAAATTTCCTCTTGCCAGCTTCAAGATATTACTTTGACGGACATATCTGCCAAAAAGCAACAAAATTCATTGAAAAACCAGTGATTTACGATTTTTCGCATTTTGAAACATCAAAAAATTGAGTTTTGGGTGAAAATCGAAGGATTTTGCCAAGCCCTAATAAAGGAGCCAAGGCGTCACCAAGACGGACTTTCCTGCAAAATTTCAGCTAATTTCATGGAAAAACCAATGATTTACAATTTGTAGTGTTTTGAAACATCAAAAAATTGAGTTTTGGGCAAAATTCAAAAAATTACGCCAAGCACCAAAAATGGTCCCGAGGCACCGCCTAGGCGGACCTTCATGCAAAAAATCAGCCAATTTTGTTGAAAAACCGCGGAGTACGGGCCTGGGACACACATTGGGCTTGCGCGAACGGAGCTTTAGCGAAGTGTCAGCGCCAAGCCCCTCTTTTCGACCCAGGTGTATGTTTTGAGGGCTATTGCTAGATCTTAAATTTGATAAGGCGATTGCTCGTCACAGAAGGCTCCAATCGCTCTAATTCTTTCACCATTGGAAAGAGCAACATCGAATTGACTATAGTTTATCTTTTGAGTTTTTCGTAAAAAGTTTGATTTTAGGGTGAAAAATGCAAAAAAACCATTTGTCCGAACTCCTCCTTCTCCTTCTCCTTCTTCTTCTTCTCCACATCTATTCAATGGACGATAGTAGGTATTCATTTCTTCCCCCACAACCCTTCCCCGGGTCCTTGGGCCTCATGTATTGACTTTTGTTCACAAGTCTTCAGTTAAGCAGCTATGTATATGCATCCGTGGTGTAGTGGTCTATGCGATTAAACGGCTGGGTGAAACTGAGAGGTTCGAATCCTTTTTAGGCAATCATTTTTATTTTGGAAACTTTAAGTTGAAAAACAACTGGTACCATCGGCAGGTCAAAATAAGAGCTCTTTTCTCCCAAAAATCGATTGCCCTAAGCATATATCATGAAAATTTCACAAAAATATGTTAGTTTGCCAATAAATTTAAATTGTATTTTTGATTTTCGAATTTTTTCTTTTTGTTATATTTTTTGAATCATTATGTTTTTATTTATATTTTATTTTTTTATCCATTAATATCCTAATATATTTTCGATTCTTTCATGTTTGTTATATTTTTTCAATGAGTTTATTTTTTTTTATTTATTTTACATACATTTAAAAAAAATTTTATATATAAATTTTATACTATATTAAAATTTGAAGAAATAACTGGTACCATCGGCAAGCCAATTGTGGGTCTCTTTTCTCCAAATTTTGTAATTGCCTCGAGCAAAAAGTCAAGGAAATACATCTACTACTAGTGGAATCTGCTGCGTCATCTGTATTTTGTTTTTGGCGCGCATGGAAAGAGACACTGAACTGCATGCCAAAAACAAAATGCAACTGTCCAAGCAACTGCAACTGTCCAAAATGCAGGCAATTCCAAATTTTGGAGAAAAGAGACTCACATTTGGCCTGCCGATGGTACCAGATCCTAGGGCGCGACAGCACCCTAGTTATGAATGGGTGATCGAGTTTTTTGGACTTTCATGTCCCGAGTTTGCATGCGCGCCCAAAAACAAAATGCAGATGGCGCAGCAGATTCCAGTAGCAGTAATTTTATTTCTTTGACTTTTCACTCGGGGTATTGTCAATTTTGGGAGAAAAGAGACTTACTGTTGGCTTGCCGATTGTACCAGATATATTGGGCTGGCGCGAGCGAGCATTAGCGAAGTGTCAGCGCCCAGCCCCTCTTTTCGACCCAGGTGTATGTTTTGGGGGTTATTGCTAGATCTCAATTTTGATAAGGCTCTAGCTCCTCACAGGAAGCTTCAATCTTTCTGATTCTTTTTGCATTGGAAAGAGCAGCGTCGAATTAACCAGAACTCGCGAAAAATCGCCAAAAAGTTTCAGAATGCTGGAGAAAATCACTCAAAACCATTTGTCCGAACTCCTTCTTCTTCTTCTTCTTCTTCTTCTCCTTCTTCTCCGCATCTATTCAATGGACGATAGTAAGTATTCATTTCTTCCCATTCCCCGAGTCTTCCTTGGCCTCATGTATTTATTCATAGCTCTTCAGTTAAACAATGGAGTCACATGCACCAGTGGTGTAGTGGTGTAAGCCATTGGGGTCGATGGATGAAACTGGTAGGTTCGAATCGATCTCAGGCATTCATTTTTATTTCTGCGAATTAAAAGTTGAGAAAACAACTGGTACCATCGCCAGGCCAAAAGTAAAGCTCTTTTCTCCCAAAATTCGAGTGCACTAAAGCATAAGTTAAGAAAATTTCGCAAAAATTTTTTTGTTTGACAGCAAGTTTGCATTGTATTATTCATTTTCGAATATTTTCTTTTCATTAAATTTTTTACAGGTTTTTTCTTTCTTTTTTCTCATATCAAATAAAATTTTAACTAAATATATAACCAACAATATAAAATTTGTATTTATACATTTTATGCTATATTAAAAGTGGAAGAAATATCTGATATCATTGGGCACGCCAAATGTGCAACTCTCCTCTCCAAAATCTGCATTTGCCCCTGGAGTAAAAAATCAAGAAAATACATTTTCTACTAGTGGAACCCGCTGTGTCTATCTGCATTTTGTTTTGGGCGCGCATGGAAAGAAACACTGAACTGCGCGCCAAAAACAAAATGCAACTGTCCAAGCAGTAAGATTCCCACTAGTAGAAAATGTATTTCCTTGACTTTTTACTCCAGGCAACTGCAAATTTTGGAAAATAGTAGTTCCTTCATTTGGCCTGCCGATGGTATCAGATATATATATATTGGGCTGGCGCGAGGGAACATAGCGACCATCAGCGCTCAGCCCTTCTTTTCGAACCTAGGTGTACGTTTTCGGGGTTATTGCTAGATCTTAAAATTGATAAGGCTCCTGCTCCTCACAGAAGAATCCAATCGTTCTGATTCTTTTTGCATTGGAAAGAGCATCATCGAATTGTCCAAAACTCGCGAGAAATTGCCCAAAATTTCCTGCAATCATTAGAAAATCACTAAAAACCATTTGTCCGAACTCCTCCTTCTCCTTCTCCTTCTCCTTCTTCTTCTCTGCATCTATTCAATGGATGATAGTAGGTATTCAATCAGCCTGTACTTAAGCCATCAATCGGCAAGGTGCAATGGTAATCCTATGCAATTAATATAGTCTAAGTCTAAAATGGAAGTAATGCGGCTGTACGGTCAAGTGGCTTGTCTGGGACTCGATTCTGAGATGACCAGGTTCAAACCTTCCTTGAGCCAAATTTTTTGTTTTTTTTTCTTAAAAGTAGAAGTAATATGTGGTACCATCGGCAGACCAAAAAATCAATATCCCTGAATTTTAGTCAAGAAAATTTCTCAAAATATGTTAATTTGCTAATGAATTTGCATTATATTTTTCATTTCTAATTTTTGCTTTTTCGTTAAATTTTATAAATAAGTTTTTTATTAATTTTTTTAATTTAATAAAATCTTAAATAAATATATAACCAACAATATAAAATTTGTAATTTTACATTTTATACTATACTAAAAGTGGAAGAAATCTGGTACCATCGGCAGGCCAAATGTGAGTCTCTTTTCTCCAAAATTTGGAATTGCCTCGAGTAAAAAGTCAAGGAAATACAATTTCTACTAGTGGATTCTGCTGCATAATCTGAATTTTGTTTTTGGGTGCCCATGGAAACAGACACTGACCTGCGCGCCAAAAAAAAAATGAAACTTTCCAACCAACTGCAACTGTCCAAAATGCAGGCAATTCCAATTTTTGGATAAAAGAGACTCACATTTGGCCTGCCAATGGTACCACATATTACTTCTACTTTTAAGATAAAAAAAACAAAAAATTTGGCTCAAGGAAGGTTTGAACCTGGTCATCTCAGAATCGAGTCCAGACAAGCCACTTGACCATACAGCCGCATTACTTCCATTGTACAACTACAACTCTGTAATTGCATAGGATTACCATTGCACCTTGCCGATTGATGGCTTAAGTACAGGCTGAATCCCTATCGTCCATTGAATAGATGCGGAGCAGAAGGAGCAGAAGGAGAAGAAGGAGGAGTTCGGACAAATGGTTTTTGGCATTTTTCATTGTTAAATAAATAGTTTTGGGCAAAAGTCAAAAGATAAACTATAGTCAATTCGATGTTGCTCTTTCCATTGCAAAAAGAATTAAAACGATTGGAGCTTTCTGTGACGAGCAGCAGCCTTATCAAAATTGAGATCTAGCAATAACCCCAAAAACGTACACCTAGGTCGAAAAGAGGGGCTTTGCGCTGACACTCCGCTTAAGCTCCGTTCGCGCCAGCCCAATATATATATAAATGGTACCATCGGCAAGCCGAAAGTAAAGCTCTTTTCTCCCAAAAAAAACAAATGCCCCGAGTGTAAAGTCAAGGAAATTTCCCTACTACGAGTGGAATCTGCTTGTGGGGCATCTGCATTTTGTTTTTTTTCGCGCGCAGTTCAAGAGCTCTTTTCATGCGCGCTCAAACAAAATACAGGTGACACAGCACAATTCCAGCTCGTAGGGAAATTTCCTTGACTTTACACTCGGCATTTGTTTTTTTTTGGGAGAAAAGAGCTTTACTTTCGGCTTGCCGATGGTACCATTCTTCCTCAACTTTAAACATAACAAAAGACTTGTATCAATTAGTTTCTTCTAATTGTTGTTTTTATTTTTTGCATAAACGAATAAGACACCATTTAGTTAAAAAAACGAATGTTTGGAAAGTGAAAAATCATGCAAAAAAATATTAAATTTGATATATTCTTTCCTTTACACCCGAGGGAATCGATTTTCAGGTGAACAGTTCTTTTCTTTTGGCTTGCCGACGGTTCCTGCTATTTCCTCAACTTCAAATATACAAAAAAAAAACTTTATTCACGAGAAGGATTCGAACATGCCAGTTTCAACCAGCCACCGGTCCGCTTACACCACTACACCACTGGTGCCTATGCTGAACTGGTCAATTGAAGAGCTATGACTTTTAAATGAATACCTGAAGCCCAAAGGACCGGAGAGGGGGGTGGGGGGGATAAATTAAATACCTACTATCGTTCATTGAACAGATGCGAAGAGAGAAGAAGAAGAAGCAGGAGGAGGAGGAAGGGAGGAGGAGTTCGGACGGCAAATTATTTTGATAGATTTTTACCATGATTGATACAAGGTTTTGGGGATTTTCACACGAGTTTACTAGATTAATTAGTGAATGCTCTTTCCAATGCAAAAAGAATAAAACGATTGGAGTCTTCTTAGAGGCAGCTAGGAGCCTTGTGCAGATTTTAAGATCTAGCAATAACCCCAAAACGTACACCTGGGTCGAAAAGAGGGGCTGGGGGCGCTGAGCACTTTGCTCAACCTCGCGCCAGGCCAATATAACTGGTACCATCGGCAAGCCAATTGTGGGTCTCTTTTCTCCAAATTTTGTAATTGCCTCGAGCAAAAAGTCAAGGAAATACATCTACTATGAGTGGAACCTGCTGCTTGGACAGTTGGCATTTTGTTTTTGGCGCAACCAGTTCAGTGTCTCTTCCCATGCGCGCCAAAAACAAAATACGGATGACTCAGCAGATTCCACTAGAAGTAGATGTATTTACCTTAACATTTTGCCCTAGGCAATTGCAAAATTTGGAGAAATAATACCTACAATTGGCTTGCCAATGGGGGTACCAGTTATTTCTTCCACTTTTAATATAGTATAAAATGTATATATAAAATTATTTTTAAATGTATGAAAAATAAATAAATAAAAATAAACTCATTGAAAAAATATAACAAACATAAAAGAATCAAAAATATATTAGGATATTAATGGATAAAAAAAGAAAATATAAATAAAAACATAATGATTCAAAAAATATAACAAAAAGAAAAAATTCGAAAAATCAAAAATACAATTAAAATTTATTGGCAAAGTAACATATTTTTGTGAAATTTTTCATGATATATGCTTAGGACAATCGATTTTTGGGAGAAAAAAGCTCCTAATATTCCCCTGCCAATGGTACCAGTTGTTTTTTCAACTTGAAAGTTTCCAAAATAAAAATGATTGCCTAAGAAGGATTCGAACCTCTCAGTTTCACCCAGCCGTTTAATCGCATAGACCACTAAACCACGAATGCATATACATAGCTGCTTAACTGAAGACTTATGAATAAAAATCAATACATGAGGCCCAAGGACCCGGGGAAGGGTTGTGGGAAGAAATGAATACATACTATCATCCATTGAATCAGATGCGGAGAAAAGAAGGAGAAGGAGGAATTCGAACAAATGGTTTTTTCCATTTTTCACCCTAAATTCAAATGTTTACGAAAAACTCAAAAGATAAACTATAGTCAATTCGATGTTGCTCTTTCCAATGGTGAAAGAATTAGAGCGATTGGAGCCTTCTGTGACGAGCAATCGCCTTATCAAATTTAAGATCTAGCAATAACCCTCAAAACATACACCTGGGTCGAAAAGAGAACTCCGCGGTTTTTCAACGAAATTGGCTGATTTTTTGCATGAAGGTCCGCCTAGGCGGTGCCTCGGGACCATTTTTGGTGCTTGGCGTAATTTTTTGAATTTCGCCCAAAACTCAATTTTTTGATGTTTCAAAACACTAAAAATCGTAAATCACTGGTTTTTCCATGAAATTAGCTGAAATTTTGCAGGAAAGTCCGTCTTGGTGATGCCTTGGCACCATTATTAGGGCTTGGCGAAATTCTTCGATTTTTTCACCCAAAACTTAATTTTTTGATGTTTCAAAATGCGAAAAATCGTAAATCACTGGTTTTTCAATGAATTTTGTTGATTTTTGGACAGAGTTAAAATGTATTTATTTTTTTATTTATATTTATATTTTTTTTTTTTTTTTTTTTTTTTTTTTTTTTTTATTGTAGGTCCGTCAAAGTAATATCTTGAAGCTGGCAAGAGGAAATTTTGAAATATTAATTATTTATTGATTTATAGTCAGAAACCCAAAATCTTGATGTTTCAAAAATTTGAACATGCATAATTCATGGTTTTTTCACTGAAATCTTTTGAATTTTGGCATGCATTTTCATCTAGGTGGTGTCTTGAGGTAAGGCCGCGCATCTTGTGTATTTCACCATGGAACAAGAAGATTATAAATGATTTATAACGTTTTATAATCATTTATAATCTGGAAGGAAAAGCGTTATAAATTTATAATGGGGGGATCTAGCGGGTTGAAAAGTGGTCTTCAGAAACCAACATCATTCTCATTCAGTTTAACTGATTTCAATGCGGTTTTTTGCTGTAAAATCGCGAAGAGCTTGATCATTCACCAAAAAAACGTACAGCTTCATAGGACTCACTGGAAAAAATTTTTTCAATAAGCTTCGGCGCCGCGATTTTATTTTCTCTAACAAAAATATTCGGTCGAAATTTTTTTTCTTCATTTTCCATTGAAACTATGTTATCTGGATAGAGCTTGCTTAGACGCATCTGGAATGGTATATTTTGTAGGATACAGAGCCTCCAAAGTGGAGCTATGCACAGTCGAAAATGGGCAAAATTAGGTTAAATTGGGCTAAAGCCAGTTATCTAACCGATTATATATTTACTTAACACTAAGATGTTTCGATTATAAAATTGGTAACTATGATTTAATGAAGGTCAGAAAGCAATTTTCAGAGCAACCCACTAAGTTAATATTTGTTGGTTAGCTGGGTTGCTTTTCCATCTTGGAGGATGACTGATCATTATTAACATGGAGGGAAAGCTCCGAGATATTGATAATAGGGCCACTATGCGAAACTCCAAAACTTATAACACAGGGGGTCGAAAGTGACCTTTTGTTAACGGTTGCTGTGAGTGCTAGGAAGCACCTACATTGATGTTCTTGGGCTTAAAAAAATGCGAACGAACTGATTTACTCAGATCAGCCATCAGTTATTGGTTTTCCGTCAGCTATCAAAAAATCGTCTGTTCAAACTGGATCCGCATTTTACGTTTTCTGACCTGGACATCTGTCATCCACCCAAGCGTTTAATCTTTCAATTTTTATATAGATTAAAAAGGGTCAGAAAGCATTTAATTTTGCATTTTGACAACCTATCAGAGAAATCTACCTACCCAGGAGTCGTATGTATGATCAATTATACATTTACAATGCATTATCAATGTTATGCTATGCATTTAGTTTCGCATTCTTAGTTATAACGTGAGGGTATATAGGAGTTTGTGCTCCATCTTTATACACCTCCATGTTTCCATACATGTTATGTAACCTGGTTCTTCATACATGATTTCACAATGCTCGATGTAAGGTAAAAGCAACAAATATTGACAAGGTAATTTGCGACTGGTACCTGGGGCGTATGGTTTTGCCTCTCACGAGCAGCTCTACTAAAATCCATCGTAATCTGCAGGCGGAGGGAGAAGCGCAGGAGGTTCGCGAGCAGCTCAACCAGGCCATCTCCAACGGCTCCAGCCTCAATGCCCAGAAGCGCCGACTGGACCAGGAGAACCAGGTACACCTCTTCTCCCTCCACCCCTCTCATCCAGCCAAACCGGCCACAAACACCCCACAGGCTCTGCGCAGCGATCTGGACGACGCCCTGGGGGAGCTGAAGGTGGCCGAGGAGCGATCCCGGAAGGCTGTGGCCGACTCTGGTCGTCTTTCGGACGAGAATCGACGTCTGATCGACTCTGCTTCCAACTATCAGCGATCTCTGAAGTCCACTGAGGCCCAGCTGAGGGAGGCGCAGGCGAGGGCTGCGGATGCTGGTGGCCTTTTTTTGCCAGTCCTTTGGATGGAAGCGTATGAGATGGATTATTGATTGATTTAATATAAATGAATCATCCTTCTTGGCTGTGACTGAAAAGAAGAAAGGAATTATATCAGAGCACAGCCGAGAAGGATGATTCATTTATGGGATTTTTGTCCCATCTTGCAGACAGCATTATAATCAATCATTCTCCAATGGCCGCAGAGTCGAAGATGGGCGGCGGGAGCAAGGCGCTGGTGTCCAAACTGGAAGCTCGAGCGGCAGAGCTGGAGGCAGACCTGGACGCAGCCGAAGCCAGGAACCAGGAGACTGCCAAGGCCGCCCGCCAGAAGGAGCGACGCCTGCGGGAGCTCGGCTTCCAAGTTCCACCTGCCCTAATCTTGTCCCTCCTTCTCCTCCACCACCCCATCTCTTCAGGTGGAGGAGGAGAAGAAGAGCCGCGAACGCATGCACGACCTCATCAGCCAGCTCAACCAGCGCATCAACATCTACAAGCGCCAGCTGGAGGACGCCGAAGCAGCCTCCGGTCTCTTCCTCCTCTTTTTGCCTCCCTTCTTTCTTGTCCTTTCCTTCATTCCTAACTTTCTCTAAGGGCCATTCTAATATTGATAATCCCATGGGACAGGACAGGGGACAGCAATGTTAGAATCCCCTGTCCTGTCCCAGGGGATTATCAATATTAGCACCGCCCTCTGCTCCTTGCAGGCGGCAGTCTGAGCAAGCTTCGCGCTCTGCAATCGGCGGTGGAGGACGCGGAGGAGCGAGCGAACCTGGCCGAGAACGCCCTGCGCAAGCTGCGCGCTCAGACGCGCTCCGGCCTCCAGCACTCTGTCCGTTCTTCCTGTCCTCCCTGTCCCAGGCCCTCACACCTCCAATCTCCAGGTGTCCATGGCGACGGTGAGCGGAGGACGACGCAGTCGACCTTCTAGTCGGCTGGCCTCCCGTGAGACCCTCAACGACGACTGAAGCCTCTATCTCGAGGCCCTCTCCTTTCTATCACCCCTACCAATCATCTTATCACCCCTTTTGAGAGTCCCATATACCCCGCCTACCCTAATTTCACCCTTTCGGCTGATATTGAACCCTGCGAATCAATGATGCGCGTCCCAGGCTGATCATAGCTGGTGACCAGGAGGGAGTGTCGAGCTTTATGCTGTACAGGTGTGCAAGGCCGGCTTCAATCTAGCTGATGAGCTGGCCAGCCTAGCTCCTTTTTGAGCCATTGCAGTGTCCTCATCCCTCAATCATATCCTCACCTACCGTCTCCCAGTTTGCATCCCGGCCAATGTGCGCTTTTTCCAAGATTCTAGCCTTCATTGGCAGTATATGAAAGGAATACTGCGGAAATACAAAAGTGCCGCTAATAATCAAGGCTGGCCAGCTAATGATGGGCCTAGAAAGTCGTAAGCCTATCAGAGAAGGCTTCTGGCGGGTGCGCTGAGGACAGATTAGGCGGCGAGGGCGTGAGAAAGAAGAAGGGAGTTGTGCAAAACTCAGGCAGTAGGGGAGCTTTCTGGAGAACACCTGAGGCCGTGACTCCTTCAAATCCGGACCTTGACAACGGACACTTTCAGTTTCTCTCCCTTGTCCCGCGGCCTTTTTTCGCTCCTGCAATAGTTGGCCACCAGCCTCAACGCCATTTCAGGACTGCTATGCCAGCGGACAAGTCCACGGCGTCCAGAAAACAACCGTCGCACAAGGCCCAGGAACGTGTGAGCCTTTTTTTCTGCAAAGCCTCAGTAGTTCCGGGAGCTTTGGGCTATTTTCAAAGAAGAAGCCCACTGAACCCAAAATTTCTTAGATGCTTTCCATTTTTTCAAAATTTATATAAATCAAAATTTAAAAAATATACAATAAACGTTTTTAAAAATTTCGCCAAAAAGGCCACGGATTCCTCCCAGTCACCAGTTGCCGCCCTTTTTTCTCACCAAATTAACTGGGACCCAAAAGCCAGCTTGCTGAAAGTGCTCCTAGCAAATTCCAAGCGAGATCCTGCCAGATAGGAGCCGGGCAGGAGTTTAAAACGCCGCTTCCCTTAAGCGATGACGAAGGTCTGGCTGGCTTTTTGCTCGGCCAGCCCATTAAGCGACGCCGATTGGCTTTGCCGGAAAACCGACCTTCCGCAAAAAGGCGCCCAGACCAGTTTCTGAGCTGAGCTGCTGTTGCAAACTCGCCCCTACAGCTGTCAGCAGCTCTTGGCCCAGTGTAAATGAGGAGACGCGACTTTGAAAGATGGCAGTTCAGAGGTTGACAAGCTTGCGAACTGACATCTTTCAAAGTTGCGCGGGGAATGAATTGTGTGGTCTTATGAATGCAAAGACGCAGGGTGTCAGAGTTGCAGCTAGTGGCTAGCGATCATGCATCAAGGCTGCCTCTGGCAGTTTCCCTGCGCGAGCTAATGCAATTTTCGCTTCTTCTTTCCCAGCTAGCTACTTGGCCAGTTCTTCCCTCTTCCACCCTTACTTGCCTTCCTCACACGGCCCTTGGAATTGAATCTGATTTTGCAGTGTTGCTTTCTGATGATTGGCGTAGCCAGGTTGGGCCTGGAACAGAGCATTTTGGTAGGCTACCCGCTGGGGGTATTTTATACTATAGGTATATGTTGGCTGGGGTATCAAATCTGGCTCAGGTATACTGACTTACCATTACCCACACACCCTGCGCTAACTCATCCATCTAGTTGATACGGCTTTGACACAGTATTGGACGAATTAGCGCAGGGTGTGTGGGTAATGGTAAGCCAGTATACCTAAGCCAGATTTGGTACCCCAGCAAAAATGTACCTATAGTATAAAATACCCTAGGCTGGGGCCCTTCATCAGGCAGAGTGGAGGCAGGGGAGGCATCTGGGAAGGGATTTTCAGCAGTCCTCCCTTTTGCGCGCTTCACTTCGCTAGGCGCGTAAAAAGCTCAACTAGGCTGCTGCCTCTTTTGCCTCAAGCCTGGCGAACAGGGCAAGCCCTTGAGTGGGAAAAGCAGGCTTCTGTGGGTGCAACAATTTGCGGGCATCAGCAAGCAGGTGGGGAGCAATTTGGCCTTCTTGTGCGGGCATATTTTCACCTTTCCTAGAGGCCTAGGGTGTTGCCCGGAAAGCAGAGAAGGCGCCTCTCTGTGGCTGGTGGAAAAAGGAGGCTTATAATCAGGCCCTGCGTCGGCTCTGATAGCAGGCCTGCCAATATCAGCCTCAGGCCGGGAGACTAGCGATACACACACACGTCTTTCATCAATCTTCCCTTCTTTTCGCACCTGCTCCTTTCAGACCCCAAGCAAGCTTATTTCAAGCTTATGGCAGTATATCCTTTGCGGTAGAGCGTACAATTTGGAGCAAGCATATCGCCGTTCAAATTATGCCAATTGGCCTCATCAAAAGGGCCCACGAAAGTGCGATACTGAAGCGGAAGGATAACTGGGACGAGTTCAAGGATTTGTGAAGTTCTAAATGCGGAGATTTGAGGGTGCTAGGGGGCCTTGAGAGGATGAGGGAGGGGGAGGATTGGGGGACGGGGCCTGTATTCTGCTGTTCTGAGCCTCGCGTGGAAGGGCGTTCTCTGATTGCATTTTCGCCGACGGAGGGGAGGGGGGGGAGGAGGCTAGAAATGGGGGCCGAGGGGCGCCGCAAGGAAGAGAGCTGAGGGGACGAAGGGGGTTGGAGAACGGGGGAAACGGAGAGCCTCTATTCTTAGGGCGCTCCCGCGCATTCTCTCCATTCACCAGGCCCCTCCTGCTCCCCATCCCTGCTCATGCCTTTGCCTTTCTCTCCCTCCCTCTGCCTTCAAAGCCCTCTTCAAAGCCCACCTGAACTGATAAGGCCTGTGTTGGTGGCTGGGTGGTTTGGTTGGCCTGCGTCTATGGCAAAAGGCTGATAGCGGCAGGAGAAGAGAAAGCCGAGGGGCTTCATTGCTCCGATCAGGCTGAGAGGCCTAGCGTGCCTCGGCGCCGTTGCACTTTATTACCCTCCCCTCCCCCCTCGTCTCCTTTCACTCCCTCCATCCCGCCCTCTACCCCCCTCCCCTCCTATTCCCTTTGCCCATCCCTCTCCTTCCATTGCCGAGATTGACTCTTGTCATCCTCCTGTCTATATACCCCCTCCTCCTCCTATCCTCCAAAGCCTGCACCATCGATCCTTTCACTAAGACGCCTCATTCTCCCCAGACACAACCCCCAGACACAACCCACCTCCTAGCCACATACCCTCTCTAGCCAACCTGTTCACTTTGCTTCTTCTTGGAAATTGAAGGGAAGTGCATGGACATCAAACTGCTCCAGGATATTCGATGAAGGAAACTGGGCAAAGGCTAAGATGGCTGGGGGGCCTCGGGAGAAATGGGCATGCCAACTCTTGCTTCCCAAGACATTTCCGCCGAGGGCCAAGGGGGCAAGTGAGTGGGCGTTTCAATAAGACCCTTGAGCGAGCAGGCAGGTTCAGAGCTGCTGCCCCCCTCTTCTCCTTCTCACTCCCTAGCCAGGGCCTATACAAGAAACCCTGTCAGCCCCTGCCACTCCTTTCCATCCACCTCCCCTTTTCTCATATCCCTTCCCTGCTGGCCCTTCTTCGAGGCTCGCAGGTTGAAAAATGAGACGAGCTCGTTAGTATTCTGCGGCCTCGGCTTTTCGCAGGAATGTCCAGGGGTGAATGTATGACAGTAGGCTTTTGGAGGACGCTTCAAGAATGCTGATCATGAATAAATCGTCAAGAATAGGAAATTGGATGATAGAGGGAACAGCTAAACTTGAATACATAAACGTGTCTGTACGAATATTCACAAATTGTTTTATTTGTAAATCACAGTTGGAACGCAAAAGATATCTAAAATCGGTAATCTGAATTCAAACAGTTCCAAAATATTCTATCGTTTGCCTTCAAATAGTGATGAAATGGTTTTTCGCGACGCTTTGACGAATTGAAGGCGAGACGAGTGACTTAATTTGTCATGAAGTTAGCAGTTCCATAAATTGTCTTTTGGCATTGACCGATAGACCGATTTAAGTCGTGAGTTCTCCACAATTTTTCAAAAAATTCCCTCCTTTTAACAGTTAATTTTAAACTCGCAACCAAACAACCCACAAGCTCGGCCAATTCCAGTCAACTAACAGTCAATGAATTATCAACCCCTCCAGTACTTTGCCGGACTATTACTTTTTTTTGTCACATTGCCGGACATAAATTCTGGACTTTGCCGGACTACAGACTTTGCCGGACTATTTGTTTTTTCAATTTTTCTGAAGTTCTTGTGTTGGCTTCGCCCGACTCCTGGTACTATTGTCAGTCCTTGGTACTCCACGACTGGAGGGCGTAGCCGTAGTAGCTCCCTATCGGTCGCTACGAAAACTACAAGGCTTCAAAGAAAACTCCGGCAAAGTGCAACGTCATGGTGACAATAAAATGTCCGGCAAAGTACTGACACCTTATCCCCTCCAGTACTTTGCCGGACTATTACTTTTTTTTGTCACATTGCCGGACATAAATTCTGGACTTTGCCGGACTACAGACTTTGCCGGACTATTTGTTTTTGAAGTTGAAACTCCGGCAAAGTGCAACGTCATGGTGACAATAAAATGTCCGGCAAAGTACTGACACCTTATCAACTTTCAACAGTCAATGAATTATCCAATCTAGTGAATGACCAATGACCGCTTTGGATTTTATTATTATTGGCCATTAAATTAAAGGAACGCTCAAACTCGACGCTGTCCGAACTGACCGTTCGAGCTTTGCGCATCAGTGCCCTGCCCACCGGAATAGCACCCACCAGCGCCGCTCACAAGACTCAGCTCATCCTTCCACCCATCGACCACTCCAAGTCCCCCAACATGACCACCGCCTATAATCGGTTCCTCTCCAGCTATCCACTTCGAGATTATCTCCATTTCTTTCTTTCCCTCCTCTGGCTAATAGGAGCTGTGTAGCAAAATTAGCTCCAGAGAGCCAGAAATGAGGGTCAGTAGATAAGAGGATAGGTGAAGATGTGAGTCTGCAGGAAATCATTGCGCGAAAGCATGGTGCAGCGCCTGCGGCGGGAGAAGAAGAGCGAGGGCGAAGGCTCCAGCACCGGATCTGCTTCACTCGAGGTCTCCCCTCATTCACCATTGATGACCCCGGCAGCTTCTTTTTCTCCTCTCTCCCACCCCTTTTTAGCTTCCCAGGAGCTGATGGGTGGATAAAAAGTAGGCTCTGGGATTGGGCAAGATTCTGGAGGCAAAGGCGGCGTCGCTTTGACAGCATGCATCTCTGAGCGCCCCGTCTTTTGTTCCGTTTTTTGCGCCTGCCATTGCCTCAGAAATCCTTCTGAGCCCCCCAGCTCGCACCTGTTTGCGCCAATCAGGCAAACAGGCGGTAAATAGGCCCTGGTGCATCGATTGAGGCGAGTTTTAGGGGGTTTCTCTGCTCTAGGCTAGTTGAGGAGGGGCCTGCGCATAGTTGCCATAGTTGCCGTGCCTTCGCGGCCGCTTTAACAGGCTTCGGGAATGACTGCCCCGCTAGGTAGAGGCCGTCGCCATCAATCGCTTCCATCTAGGCGGGGCGCACACTGATTGCAATTGCCAACCGCCAACCTAATCCCAGCGCCCCCTGCCCTCCCCCATCGAGGTGCCAGAGAGTTGTCAGGCCGGAGAGGCCAACTCCCGGGCCTCCATGCGACGACGGGATGTGCAGGACATGCTGCGCGAGAAGCGAAACGTCGCCGAAAGCGGCAAGGTGAGGCCTGGGGTCATCTAGTTTCCGTGGAGTGGGTGGTTTAGGCGTACCCCTAATACAATCACCTATAACTCCAGCTCAAAATTTATCACAAAATATTCAGTGGATCTGGAGTTATAGGTGATTGTATTAGGGGCACGAATAAGCCAACCACCCCAGGGTATCATTAATTGTACTTCTTACAATAAGGACAGGGCCTGGAGGCATGGGAGGAGGAGGTGGTATGAATTGGAGGATTGCAGGTGCAGCGAGTGTTCCGGGTGAACTCGCAAGGCTCCCCGTCGGTGGCGGGCGGAGCGGAGGAGGGCGGGAGTGGAGGCCGCGGAGGGGCGGAGGCCAACCTGGGCTCGCGAATACTCCGCTTCTTCGACAAGGAGCGTCTGTCGGAAGGTCACGCCACCGCCAGCGCCCAGCCCAAGGAGCCGGGACTCCGCAAAGGCTCCACGCCCGTTAAAACTGGTTTCATTTACTTTGTTGTTTAAAATTGCCTAGGTTGTGCATGCAATTGAAGTTAGCAATAGACGGTACTATGTCTTCGTGATGTAAATCGCCTAAATTTGTGTTAAAAAATGAAAATTTGTAATAATTAAAAATTGAACAACTAAAACTAAGTCGGCCTGCTTTTGAAAAAAATATTCCAAAAAAATTGAGAATAATTTGTGGGTTTGCGGAATTTAGAAAGCCAGTCCTCAAAAGTGATTGTGGTAATTTCCGCGTCTAATTTTCATTTTAGACTTTTAAGCTTCTTTCTATTTGATTGATGCATAATTTTTTGTTAACATAGTAGCCTCATAGTTTCACTGATGATTCTTCGTTCAACAATAGGTCTGTCATCCTCGGATAATCCATCGAGTCAGGTTGGAATCCACTGCACCCCGTCAGCCCTATTACGGCCCATTTCGCTCTCCAATTTATGGTCTATGTAAGTCTTGGAGCACGCAACTATGGTAGTTGCCGGACTTTCCTTCTCAAATTCGTTAGCTCCTGCCCAGACATAATTCCGCAGCCAACTCATTTCTCCACTGTCTAGTTTCAACCGGCACATAGCCTGCTCCCACTCTAGCCTCATCCTTCGTCCCACTCCCCATGCCGCCATCCTATTAAGATGCACAATAACCTCCCGGTATTCTCTCTACTGCACTACTGCAGCAAAGCTGACAAGCTTAGTCTGCAGAAAAAGGGCAGCCTGGTCTCAGTTATGAGGTGAACCAGAAGGCATGTGTGGTCTGAAGGGATGCTGACGGAACGAGTGATAGCGGTGGAGAAGCGAGAGCCGCTGGCCCCGCGTCGTTCCTCCTCCACCGGCCACCTCTCCAGCAACCAATCCGACTCCTGACTCTTTCCTCCAACCGCCCCCAGCCATGCTTCAAATTCTCTTCGCTGACTCCAGACTCACACTCTCCGCTCCATCATTCCTCTCTTATAATCTAACGAAACGTGGCCCAGCCAGAGATGGAACATCTCAGCCCTAATATACCGGCTAGCAGTTTCGAAGGCTGATTTGGTTCACCGAAATGTTTTGGGAACATTGGGTTAATTAGCCAAAATATCAAAGAAATATAAAAGCAAGCGCTCAAAACCCTCCCCGGGGCTATCTGGGATTGGGAAATTGAGGGTCGGGTCACGCAGTGTATTTTGCCATCTCCTTTCCCAGCCTGTTCTTTGTCCTTGTGCTCACTCCTAACGTGAATTGTGATAATAAAAAGCACAGATGAGGAATTGAACTATTATCTCTCGTTTCAAACCAAGTATACTAAAGCAAACCCTTAGAGCTTTCACGCAGTCATTTCGACAGGGCTTCATTCGTTTCAAATTTTGTAACGATTCTTCTCATTTTTTCTAACGATATATAAAACCGATTTATTGGCTCACTATAAGCTGCGCCCGCGCTGTATAAAACATGCACCAAAAAAGTCCAACCACAACTTAGTTGCACAAAAAGGCAGGAACGCAACAAAAACCGCCTTTGGTCTTGGCCAGCTGAATTCCAAAACGCTCAAAGCCCTGCAGTGCCTAGAAATGATCTGACAGTCTGGATCTCTTCAACGGCGGCGGTGATGCCTGAGCCAGATCCTCATTCGCTGTCTCCAGGGCGGCGTAGAAAGCCAGCACAGCTTTGTTGGCCCGGACCACAGATGGGTGGAAGTCCATCACCCGAAGTCCTACAATCCTTTTTAATATCCTCATCAACACAACCTTTCTATGACAGCTAAACAAACCCTGGAGTGAGGTAGCCCGGCTGAGGCCGACATAGGCCTGCCCCTCCTCAAAGACCTCGCCCAGGGACACCTCCACTCTGCTCAGCGACATGCCCTTCAAATGCACTCTTCCCTTCACCTATCAATTCCTCCTCTGCTGAGGATTTGAAGTGCAATCCGCAGGAGAGGAGGAATTGATAGGTGAAAGCAGGCTTTACCTGAGACTTGTGGATGGAGATAGCCCAGGCCAGCTGGAGTGGGATCTGCAGGCGCCAGAGCTACAATTTCATCTCTCATACTCAGGCAGGAGAAAAGAGGCAATCTGGGACCAGGGTGGCATTGGCCTGGCGACTCTGAAAGCGGAAGGCGGGAATAAGCCGTTCAGAGCCGTCCGTGAAGCGGACGCGAGGACTCCGCCCGCCCCCGCCGCGCCCATCACCGAAGCCCACTACCACCCCGCGAGCCCCGTTGGCCAGCCCCCTGCCCAGCTCCAGGTTACGCGTCAGCATCACCTCAAGAGGTAGAGGCCTTGGCTGTAAAACCTTTCATTAAAATGGCATACTGTTGGCCAGTTCAAAATTCAAATTCTAAATGTTGCCAAGTTCAAAATGTCATTTTGGTTCTAGAGTATATTTTGCTACGCGTCAGCATCACCTCAAGAGGCCTTGGCTTTAGCACCTTTCATTTTCTTTCATTTTTTAAAAAATGGCCTCATATGCATATCGTTGGCCGGTTCAAAATTTCAAATGCTGACAGGTTCAAAATGCCATTTTGGTTCTAGAGTATATTTTGTTGATGCCAAGGGTATGTGGAGGCACCTGGGCACCGAGCTTGAGGCTGATGCTCCTCGGGGCCAGAAGCTCCTCATAGTCCCCGGACGTAGAAAGACTGTCGCTGTCGACGCTTCTGAACACCTCCTCGGCTTCTTAAACAGAAATCCTGAAGGCAGTTATAATATTAAGAATCCCATGGGACAGGACAGGGGACTGCTATCTCATAACATTACTGTCCCCTGTCCTGTCCCATGGGATTATTGATATTAAAACTGCCCTCTGAT
The DNA here is from genome assembly GCA_030248095.1 of Ptycholaimellus sp. GST1_10. Taxonomy (NCBI): domain Eukaryota; kingdom Metazoa; phylum Nematoda; class Chromadorea; order Chromadorida; family Chromadoridae; genus Ptycholaimellus; species Ptycholaimellus sp. GST1_10. The sequence continues at coordinate 21,267 of JASANA010009161.1, forward strand.
GAATTGGAGGAGGAGTAAAAGGAAGGGTGAATGGAGAAGGCAAGGCTCACCGGGCAGCTGGGCCAAAGCGCGGGCGTTGATGGCCGCAGCCTGTGCCTTGTGGGTACAAAGGCGGGTGCAGAGGATACCGTCCGAGGCCTGCGTCTGGTTGCTTCGCTCTGCTGTGGCCCTCAGTGTCTTCGTTGCATCCTGATCGCACCTGTAGACCTCATCAAGGAATGAGAGGAATAAATCAAGAATCAAGGAATGAGTGAAAAAAAGGTAGCTTGGTTCATGGGCAAATTCAACGACCTTCCGAGACGGATCTGATTGAGGAGGCGAGCGAAGAGTGGATCGGCCTGGCGATGAATGCGCCGCAGTTCCAGACTCCTGCTCACTGCCAGTGGCCAGGCTCTGCTCTGCAATCGATCTATATTTGAGGTCTGAAAGAAGGAAAGGTGGTGAGAATTGCAGTGATTCAAAATCATTCCCTGAAAAACCAGCATAGATGAGACAGAGTATTTGCGCAACCTGGAAGGCGAACTTGGGCTTCTCCCCAGCCTTGACGACTGGCGGAAGCTGGAGGAAATCGCCACACAGCACCAGCTGGATCCCACCGAAGGGAGCGTTCTTCTTCTTTACATAGCGCGCCACAGCCTTGAAAAGATGAGGCAGTGTGGATGGGAGTAGGAGGTGAGGAGACGCAAACGTCAAGTTTATCGAAGTAGTCCGCATGGACCATGCTGATCTCGTCGATAATCAGCACTCGAGTCCTTCGCCAACCAGCAGCTACCTAAACATCTCAACTGTTTCGTGAAATCGTGAATCAATCTCCTTTTTGAGATCGTCAGTTTTATGCTCTTGAGGATTCAACGCTTCCATTCTGTGCCAGCTTCAAATGTCATTGAAGGTTATTACAGCGTAAAAAGCTAATTTGCCGATTGCAAATAAAGCATTCTCCTAACATGAGGCCTGGAAGCGAGCTCCAAACACCTCTCCAGCGGCGCCCTTCCATCCCCGATCCCAGCAAAGGCATGCAGCGTGGTGCCTCCAATCTGACACGCCGCCACCCCTGCCAAAGCCTCTCCTCCTCCCTCCATCCTTCCTCAACTGCCCCCCAACCAGTAGCAGCAGTAACAGCCGTAGACTCCGGCGGCAGTCTCCCCAGCAACTGGCGCAGCACCAGCGACTTCCCCGTGCCCGCCGGGCCCGTGAAGAACACCGACTCTCCTCCAACAACTGCCGACACCACCCCAGCCTGCTCCGCGTTCAGACGCACTCCCTGCAACTCTACTTAGTCCTCCATCTGCCCTTTGCTGAGTATGGGAATGGAACCGCTTGCAGAGGCTTGGCCCGGGCCTTGGGCGTCCTGCCGGGACTCTTGCCGGTCTGGGGCGACTTTCGAGTGGGCTCCTGGGCAAGGTCGGGACGCAGCTGACGAATCTCGGCCAGACTCAGAGGGCTGGAATGGCAGGGTGGGTGGGAATGGGATCACAAAGATTCGTTCCCGAAGATTCGTTCCCGCGAAGAGTGAAGGAATCTTCGCGGGAACGAATCTTCGGGAACGAATCTTTGTAGACCCGTGGGAATGGCAGGGCGGCAGAATGGAAGAGTGAAAGGGCGCTGGGTGAAAGACCTGAGCTTCTCGAAGATGTGCGGGACGGCGGCGAAGGCTGAGTTTCGATTGCGCACGGCCAGCGGGGTTCTGGCGGGCGGGGCCTTGGCCAGCTTTAGCTTGGCGGCCAGCGTTTTCAGGAACACTCTCAGTCGAGCTGGCGGACAATTGCTCAGCAGAATCTTCAATCCAATCTCTTTCCTCACTTGTCTGGTCAAATTTACAGGAGGGTGCCTGGAGGTTCTTGCTGGGAATCCTAATGGAGCCCTTGCCTTCCTTGGCGAAGTTGGCGTGAACTGTCACATCGCGCAGCAGATAGCTCAAGCTTCGCTTGCCCAACAGAAGCTCCAGCACTATCTGCCGTTCCTTGTTTCGCCCTATCAATTTCAGGCAAATTAGATTTCCTTAAATTTTCCAAAAAAAAATCCACAAATTATATTTCCTTAAATTTTTGAAAAATATTCTATTCACGTCTACACTTTCAAAGTAAATGAGACGTACCTAGAGTGAGGGTGGCATTTCGACAGGTGCTGGCCTTGCCTGCATCTTGGGCACAGGCGCTGAGGGTGACGCAGCCGTTGAGGGTGTAGCAGTGCAAGCTATTTGGACTCTCAGCCATGCTGGCTCTCTCCTGCTATTGTCCAAGGGGCCGTTTGAAGGACTGAGGCACGCGCGTTGTTCTGACCCCCCAAGAGTCCTCCCTGGGGTCTCAGGGGCAGGAGAGCCAATTGAAGCATCAATCTTACTAATGGCAGGCTCTGTATCGTTGTCATGACTGTTGGTGGATGATTTCTGGCGATTGCTTTCATCGAGATTGAAGCAATGAGCTCACACTGAGGTGAAGAGGTGGCGGGGAAAGAGAGAATGAATATGGAGCCGGCGAATAAGCGGCCATTCAAGGCAGCTTTGGCGGAACTGTCGGTTGGTCTGAGGGAAATCTTTCGCTCGCCCAGCTGTGCATGGACCATTTTCTGGACTATCATCAGCCTAATCATCTGTCTACTCATGGCCCAGCAAATTTACGAGCAGGTAATTTAGTGACTCCATAGCTCAGGGTCCTACCAAATTCGGAGCAAATACGGAGTAAAGCTAAGCCCCAATTGATGTTCTACGGGGTACCTTTGGAGTTGGTACTTTGATCGTCCCCCTCTTAGTAAAATCTGTGCACCAAAACAGTCTCTATTTCGACGAATGTTAGTCAGCCATAACAGCCGCAGAGAGTAGTATAGAGCCACTGGCCTGACTAAAGCAGGCTAAGTGTGATCAAGACGCTCTAAGGAGCGGCAGTATGTTTTGCTCATTTTGGCCTATTCTTTTTTCAATCGGCGCAGCAAATGGCAAATGACAATGTTTTCAATTTATGACAGTTACTGAGCTGCTCTATGAAGCCACTGTGCGGCTTCTCTATAGGTGGCCGAATACCACAACAACCCCATTCGAACGACAATGGAGCAAGTGGTGCAGAGCAGTCTGGAGCTGCCCCGCCTCACCTTCTGCTTCGAGTCCTTCATGGACGAGGAGGCCTTAGAAGCGGTTCTCCAGACCTTTCTCAGCTACCAGTCAGAGAGAATCCATTCCTCTGCCAGCTCAGCGAACCGAAGCGTCACATCCTACTCAAGCTGCTCAATGGGAGCCTGGAGAAAGGCCTGGATGATGTCATCTACGCACTTGGGCTTGACCCTGCCGAGGAACCAGACAAACTCCGGCAAGAGATGGACGGCAGGCTGAAAGCCCTACAAAACTACGCACAGCTGCCTTGCCAACGTCACATTGAGTCCTGTGTCAAGCTTGTCCAAGGCCTGCCTTGCAAGAGTCAAAATTTGGAGAGTGACCAAAGAACTGATTGCCAGATGTCCCGATGGAGCTGAACTGCACCTGCGACGAGAGCCATTTCTACCGCCAGCGGGCCTGCCATCCGCTGGCTATTCCCAGCAACCTGAGCCGACAAAGGCTGCCCGGGGCCTATGAAACGATGCAGATACGCATCAGGCAGCCGGTTTGGGGAGATTTCAGCTGCTTTGCCTGCCAAGAGGATTGAAACTGATTGAAGGCTTTGGACTGCGAATTGGTACGGGACGAGGACTTTGCGGACTGCGGTTTTGAGCTGCACCTGACAGATGGGGAGGCGGCCGGGATTTTTTCCCACTATCCGATTCGCCTTATGCCCTGGCAGCATACTCAGATCAGCATCAGGAAAGAGGTGCCCAATTGTCCAGTTTGTTCCAATAGGAACGGTAATGAAGTGATGATTTGGAGACCAAAAAATGAGATTTTTTCGCTTTCTTAGCATGGGCCAGACTGCTTCATTTCAGATGAGTTGAGGTTGTGACGAACCTGGGCGCCCCATACACCAACTGCCTGCCAGCAACCAACGGGAAAGCTGCGTCACCTAGGGCAAGCTCATCAGGAGCACATATCTGATTGTCATATATAACAATATTTTCCTAGGACAAATGCATCGAAAAACAGTTTAACAAGGCCTGTGGCTGCGTTAACTCAGACAAACGCAAGTTAGCTAGCTAGCTGTATAGCTAATTAATTTAATTCATTAGCTAATTAATTGCTCTTTAATTTATTTACTTCCTCCTTGACGAAGTCTAGTTGAGGTACGATAAAGAAGATGACGAGCAGGAGTGTGGGCCGGGCGAGTGTGAAAGCCCTCTGGATATGCTGAAAGTAGATCTGAGACCCTGCGCTCCGCTCTGCACCAACACCTACTACCGAATTGCTTCTATCAATCGACGCCGGTTCCCATCTTTTACTTCACTTTCATCACCTAAATTATATCCATTCCTTATTTTTCGCTGGCAATCAATTGAGATTGATTTAAGAAGACAAAAACATGCAGGCTGCGAGGTGAGGAAGAGGCATTATGGAGCGAAGCGAGCGTGGAATTGTCGTATGAAGAGCTGGTGGAGAATCGGGTCCAGGACAGTCTGGCCTACAGCTTTCATGATCTCGTTGCAGCCGTTGGAGCGCTGCTTAACTTCTGGCTCGGTTTGTCACCATATTTACTTTTATATTTGGTCAAATTTCTTTGAATTGTTACAGGCTTCAAGATGATAACATTTTTCCAGTTTTTCTACTATCTTCACTGGGCTGTTCGTCGTCAGTTTTAAAGTCTTAATCAAACCTTAACTTGTGAATCTGCTGATCGTTAATTTCTATAAGAATTTTTAAGTAATGGTAAAAAAGAATCATTCTTTTACGGAAAAGGTGAAACTCTGTGAAATAAGGTTACGTTTTAAACAACCAAATTAAAAAAATGCACTTATAAAACCACTTATAAACACTGAGCCCAATTTTGACGATTAGTGTATTGTGCTTGAAAAGTTTCAAAGCACCCAAAGGGGTTTGTGAAAATGTCGTTGAGGTTAATTGTACAGACGATAAGCTATAAAAACTGCTCTAAATAAATATTTCTTGAAAGTCTGCAATATGAAGTCAAGAAATGATATAGTGAGATATAACATGAAATATTAACCGGATTTTCATTTCATATGCAGAACAAAAATGTGTTTAAAAGCAACGCGAAAATATTTCATTTTAAGCGACAATGTAGATATCCATCTAAGATTTACATTTTATGCGTTATGCAGTGAAAAATTGGACATTAAATGTATATTTTATATGCCACACATTGGCAAGTGAATGTGGCATGTGCATTTTGAGCTGTGCATCCTTTGGCAACACATGAGAATCCGGTTTTCTAGCATAACCCTCTAAGACAATAGCGTACGAAAAGAGTACCAAACAAATGCACGCATCCTTTGACAACACATGAGAATCCGGTCAGCGGAGCCACATATTCTAGCATAACCCTCTAAGACAATAGGACACGAAAAGAGTACCAAATAATCGCTATAACCAGATGAAATGAATAATATCCTTCAAAAGCATCCGTCATTGGACTTCTCATAGTCCCAGCTAGTCTTCGTTTGCAGTGCTAGCGCTAGAGGCAGAATCTGCCTGCATTTTGAGCCCCTTCAGCTAGCCAAGGCGATAGGAAGCCTGAGAAACCTGGCTACGAGCGTCCTTGTCATAGTCCAGAATCTCGAAGCACATCTCGTATTTCATCCGAGCATATGCATAGCAGCTGCGCACTGCCATATCGCCCACTATGAACACTGCACCTGCACATTCCTCCTGCTTCTTGCTCCTCATCCTTTTGCCCTATCGATAAATACAAGATCTACTGGCTCTTTAATAGGGCACTTTTGGGATGGAGAGTAGAGAAGGAAAAGAAGGGTGAACCGCCAAAAGCTGCTCGATTGTAGGGCGAGAGGCGCGGGAAGAGGGCACGGCCCAGCAGAATGGCCAAACCCGGGAAGAGCAGAGCCAGAGTGTCCCGGGCCTCCAAGCCCGCTCTCGGTCTGGAAATCGGGACTCCCCAACTGGGGGGGGGGCCTTTAGCCTGGCCTAACGCGTCCGTGGGGATGCTGCAGCAGCGGAGGAGGCTGCTCAGGAGCTTGTCCAGGAGGCGCCAGCTGGAAATGAGGTCGACGCTGAGCCAGAAGACAGCGCGACGCAGCAGGAAGGGCGACAGCAACGATAGCAGCCAGGCGGCGTAGCCGGACAGTTCAGTGGATCCAGCTGTCTCCACTGTTCTCCACACCGCCACAGACATCTTCGCCTGCAGTATAGACACTGGCATCCTATTATACCAGGCAGCCTGTTGAGCTAACTGGGTCGGTTAGACTGATATGTCAGAGAATTATGTCATTTGGCACGAAACTATAAGCCAGAATTATAAGTAACGTTTGTCGCTCAAATTTGGATAGAATATGGATATGGAAAATGGAATATGGACATGTCTATATTTTGGACAGCAAATATCAGTCAAGGAAAATGTAAGCTAGTGCGAGAAAACCATGGCGGCGCCATAAACGACGTCGGCGATTTCTATGAAGCTGAAGTCAATGGGGCCAACGACGAATTCTCTGAATTCCAGACAGCGCTGGAACATCGCGGCTGCCTGGAACTGAGAGCTTTTACCTTTCTTCCGCCATGCCCGCCATTTTCAGATAGAGCAGTGGAGGAAGAGAATTTTGATAACCTTCTGCAGGAATTGGAGGCACAGCGGCCGGAAGAAGAGGATGGAGTAGGGCAGCTGGCAGGAACCGCAGACGGGCACTTCGCCAGCCTTCAAAATAGCCCAGAGGCCGATCCCATTAGCTCCGACTTTGGGGTCAAAATTTGGCTGGTCCCATTAGGTCGAAATTTCAGCCCAAATTGATCCCATTAGCTGCGAAAAATTGGTCTCATTAGGATCTACTACGAATTTGAAAAAAGACTACGAATTTGAAATTCGTAGCTGAAATTCGTAACTGCAACAACCTAATGGGATCATTGCTACCAATTTCAGCTGAAATTCGTACATTTTGGGTCGCACCTCTGGAGGTGCTACTTTCAAATACAGTTATAGTTATAGTGGTTAAGTATATAATACAGTTATATTTTTGGACAGTTATAGTGGTTATGTTTGTTTGCCTCCAAAACAAACTTAGGATAATATTGGGACCTCTTTAACCTGGGATAGGTTTTAAATGCCCTCACTCAGTTTTAGTATCTTAAAATGTGTTCATCCTTTTCGTACACATATAAATACAGCTTCACCCAACTTCCCGCACCTGAATTCAAGTCTTCTAGGTGAAACTATCTTTTTTCCATATTTTGCTCTTCACCCGTCCATTGATTGTCAGTTTTTGCCTATGATTGCGTGGTTTTAATTTATGTTCATTATTTCTGATTGAACAAATCGTTTGTCACGCTAAAAAAACTTGCAAAACAGTTTGGCTAATTATTTTTTCTTTGTATGCACTTTTTTCTTATTCTTTTATATTATATTTACTTTTTTAAAGGTCACTTAGTGTCATTTTACAACGTCTGTCTAAGCTTAGGCCTGATCCTAAGCCTCAGTCTAAGCCTTAACCTAAGCCTAAGCCTGACTAAGCCTAAGCCATAAAACTAAGCCCAAGCCCCGCGGGAACTTTATGGCCCCATTACGAAGGGAAATACCATTATAGGAATTCAATTCAAAATGCTTCCCTTTCAAAAAGTAACACCTTTCACCATGGATACTCATTTTTTGACATCATAAAAAATGTTCTTGTTGTCATTTAACGCATTAGTTTTAGAAATATTAAATTTATGGAACTTAAAATAATTGTACGCTATATGCCCTTTGTAGGAAGAATCAGCAACAAAAAAAAAAATTTAAATGCGTAAAAAATATGGTCCCATTAGCTGCGACAGAAAGACTTAGTGCCGAAATATTGAGTGGTGGTCTCATTAGATACTAAATCCTAATGGGACCATTTGGTCAACATTTGGAGGTCTAAATTTCGACTTTGAAATCGGATCGTCGCACCTAATGGGATCAGCCTCAGGTCTCTATGCCACCCAGAGCTTTGACGATGCTCACCCTCAGCTGATCCCGGACCCAGCGCTTCAGGCACAGCTCATGCGCCCACCCGACACTACCCTTAACCGAGCTAATAGCCAACCAGAGACGAGAAAAGCTGCCAGATTCTACAGCAAATAAATATTCTTTTGGTGCTCCCTCATTTCACTATGGTGCAATTTGGTCGATGGTTTTTGAGAATTTTGTGAGGATTGACTGAGATGCCGAAGGAGTCGAGAAAATGACTGAAAAAGACCTTGCAGAGGCATGGCGAACGCCAGACGTCATCCTCGTCGGAGCCGAGGAGGCAGATGTGGCACTGATGCTGCGGCGCATTCTCTGACTCCGCCTCCGCCATTTGCGGAGTGAAGCTTAGTGTTGCGGTTTCTTTGGTCCAGTGAGTCTATGCAAATGTGCTGTATTTTCATGATTTTGCGCGCTCTGTATCTAGCCACTTGGAATGAAAACAGCCATGTACTGCTTTTTGCCGTTCGGTGAAAAGCTATTACTGAAAATGCTCATTTTTAGCTCATTTTTTACTTGTTTAATGCTTGCTTCAAGGTGATGAAACTCATTTATCTTATTATCCAAATGTCACTAAAAAGACTTGGGCCATAAACTGATAATATTAAATTTGCAGCTCTTATCATGAAAATGTGTTGTGAATGTAAGGGTTCAATCGATTTTCTGACGTCAACTTTGGTATGGAGGCCAAAATTCAAAAATACGGAGGCCCCATGTCATCCTCTAATATCGATTTACTATAGAATTTGGAGCTCCTGACCCTTTAAATATCCATGCCAATCGCAATTCGTAACCCATTCCGCGGTTTAAACGCCATTGCAGTGATTGAGTCTCCGACTAGCCTCTATTCCACTAACAAGCTTTTGATAGAGATCTAATAGATAGAGATAAAATGTTTTTGCATTCAGAGTAATGATTTAAACGTAAATCATGTCAACAGTTGAACCAGACTACATCAATCCTGTAAGGGCGTGCTGGGTTGGCTTTGTTGGTTGTCAAGGGCGGGGTTGACTTCAGACGAAAAAACGCTTTTAAAAGAATTAAAAGAGAATCGAAGTATGGGGAAGTGTGAGAGGTTAAAAGAATGAACATGGAAGCAGTGGATAAGCGTTCCTTGAAGGCGGCCTTAGCAGAGTTGTCCGTGGGTTTGCGCGAAATCTTCCGCTCTCCCACTTTTTTCTGGACCAGTTTCTGGACAATTATCAGTCTAATCATCTGTTGCCTCATGGCCCATCAAATTTATGAACAAGTGAACAATTTCTGTGCATAAATTGTCTGCTCATTCACATGAATAAAATATATTGCTAATAATTATATTTCTAAATATTTAGTAATGAAATCGTGGTTTCGTTACTGTTTCGATTGAGTCAGAAGGCCAAAGAATTGCGAAAGTTTCGGAACTACAGCACAGTTTCAAAAAGTTACTGTCTCAGGTGCTAGAGTACCATAACAATCCTATTCGAACGACTATGGAACAAAAGGTGCACCAAAGCCTAGAGCTACCCCGCATCACTTTCTGCTTTGAGTCTTTCCTCCATCTGCATGCTATGGACAAGGTCTGTACGCTTTTGCCTCAATTTATTCAAAAGTTCATTGCCAACAGCTTAACAAGTCGTCGCGTCGTCTATTGCTTAAACACCTCAGCATAAACGCGAGTTTGGACGAAATGATGGCAGCTATAGTGGAGCGGGGACTGCAGGATGAGCTAGTTAGAAAAATCCAGTCCAAGTCACTCATGAGCAGGATATAACCCTACCCTTCAATATCCCAATGATAAGCAACGCACAGGACGAGTCTATTTCCAACAAATCGATCCGTGGCTGGCTGTATGAGCTCAATTCCTCGCGTCTGTCTTGCCACGAGCACATCATCAGCTGCAGTAAATTTGTTCAAGGTTTCTCCTCAACCCTCTTCCCGCTTCTGCTCTGAGCATTGCGACTGAGACATGCGCAGATATTGCATTCACGCTCGGGGAGTGTTGAGCAAAATTTTTTTCCATTTTCTTTCTAAAGGGTGATAATTGCCCCCTTTCCTAATAATTTCGGGGGGAGGGGGATTCCTCTCAAAATCATTTCGGCGACACTTCCTCCTTCTCCCCAAATATCCGCAACTGGTCTGAGATGTGCCACTGGCTACCAATTTCTCCTGCCACCACGGTCGCCACTACCGTCAGCGCTCCTGTCACACGCTTCAGCTGCCTCGCAACATGAGTGCTCAGAGGCTGCCCGGCGCCTATGAGTTCCTGCGCCTGCGCCTTCGCCAACCCGTTGGGTTTTGCTTTTGCCTTTGCTGGGTTTTTGCATGAGGCTGTAGGCTCTGGGCTGCGAGCATCTGATGCACGAGGAAGCCTGGAGCATGGCTGACTGCGCAATGGAGCTGCACTTGACGGACCAGAAAGCTGTTGGAGTCTTCTCCCGCCAGCCCATCTACATCCTGCCCTTCGAGCACGTCCAGCTCAGCATCACTAAATCTGTAACATTTCCATCGTTTTTTTTGCATAATTTTATTTTTCTGTCGATTTCTTTCCGAAATTTATTTCCATCTGAAAAAATTTTCGGCCCAGGATAATGAATAAATTTGTAGCTTTCACAAAATTCGAAAAAAAATTAGTGGATTTCACAAAATAAATTTTATATGATCGGTTAAGATTGTTACTAACCTGGGCCCTCCCTATACCAACTGCGTGCCAGGATCTGAAGGCAAAGATTCGCCTCCTCGGGCAACCTTCAATTTTGACAAATTTGAAATGACCATCTTGCGTATCCGTACAGGACAAACGCATAGAAGACCAGCTGGACAAAGACTGCGACTGCGTCAAATCTGCCAATCGCATGTTAACAAGCATGGCAACTGTAAAATTGCGAAAAACCAAATTGAACTTGCATTCTGAAGATATGGCAAAAGCGGAGAAAAACGCGAGTGCAACACTACAGAATGCAAAAGCCCCCTGGAAATGCTCAAGGTAGATCTGACGACATTTCCTCCGCTTTGCACCAACATCTACTATCACATTGCCTCTATAAATCGACGCAGGTTCTCTCCATTTTTCATTGTTCAGTTTTTTAATTTCTCTCCTCAGATTTGCTTTTCTGGATTTTTCTTTCGCCAATTTTACCTTAAATCGGATTAGAATGACTGCCCTAGAACAATTGGAATGCTTACTGACAGGATTAAAAGCGAAGATGGCGATGTTTGGAGCTTAGCAAGCGTGGATTTGTCGTACGATGAGTTGAATGAGAGTCTGGTGCAGGACAAGCTGGCCTACAGCATTCATGATTTGATTACAGCCGTTAGTGCACTTGTCAACTTCTGGCTCGGTTATTCCATCTTCTCCATCTTCACATTTAATGCTCCTCATAAGTTTCAGGCTTTAAAATGATCACATTTTTCCAATTGTTTTACTATCTTTACTGGGCTGTGCGCCGCCATCTCTAAACTACTTCGCAGTGTAATTGCGTTGACGATGTCAGTACAATGATTGAATAATTGCAGTTGCCATTAAAACAGCAATCAAACTGACTGATTTGTTTGTTTTGCAACCGCAACATTGAGTTTTATAAAATTTGAAACGTCGGGGCATGATTACACAAAACTAAAATGCTACATCATGATAAATCTATGGACAAAATATGGGGGAATCTGGTAGCGAAATATACAACTGTTTCTATCAATATGTTTCTCAATCGTGTAAACTTTATAGCAAATAAACAAATCAACAAGGTATTATCGGCTGACGCCAATATGTGCGCGGCCTCTGTTCCCAGCTTTAGTCTCAAACTACATTACAATCATTGACAAATCGCATGTTTGTTTGTTGCTTCATCATTCATGAATTTGCTCATTTTTACACAACTTCCGGCCACCTTTTTTTCTGATCATATTTTTGATAACCTAAATCTTTGTCCTGTAACAAAAACTGCTAGGAAATAAGGTGACCACATGGGGCAGTGATGCCTTCAAATCCAGAATTGTGCATTAAAAGTAGCGAACAATCAAAACTACCATGCAAAACAACGCTCCGCAATAATGGCTTCTAGTTATAACAACTATATAGAAGGAGGCATAAGTGGCTTCTCAAAACTAATGGGGGTGGAAGGGGATTCCCAAAATTTTGCGATTCAGCTCAACCCAGACAAATATTGGAATGCCATGTCTACTTGGTCTCTCATAATGGACCTTGTTGAGGTTTAGCCCCATAATAATAGCGTTGCTCAGACAGGACCTTTACAGTTCATGACAGTCAACAACTTCATGGATGGGTTCTGCATAATGAAGCAGTTTGAACGTGAAACACAATTGCTAGTATCAAATCCGGATGAACACCGTTTTTTTCGTTTTCGTCGCTTTTTCGGCACCCATCATAGAGACAAAGTGGCAAGAAATTGTGTCAGATGTAAAATCGCCAGGTAGAGTTCAAAGAAGGAATAAGTGTGTACATCAATGAGACGTTATCCCACTGGGATTGGCAAGTAAAATTGGGTTTAATCAAGCACATGGTCTAGCTGGGGAATTGCGGCAGAAAAACGGCCAAGAGAGCCCAGAATCAAATCATCTGTCATCGAATTCTAGTAAGAGACCACTCGGTTAGTGAAGTGTCGTTGCCAGTGTTTTGAGGAATTTAATTCCTTGCTTAGTCTAAAATTGTGTTGTAGGACTCGTGGGATGTGCTTGCGGACAAGGGGGTGAGGGCCGTGCGAGAAACCATGGAAAAATTTATAGTTGATTCATTTCATCTCCTATTTTGCCTCCTTCCATGCTTAATGTCATAAAAACATTGTTAGACAAAAAGCATCGCTGTCCTTGGCAGAACTACTAGAGATTCCAGCCACGAGAGGCGAAAGCATTGCTGAGATTGTGAAGGAGGTGTCGTATTCCATCCTTCACTTCAATATCATTAAAAAGTGCTGTTTTACCCTTTACCGCAATCTTACATTCGTCTTTACAAAAAATGGTTTCTGACACTAATTAATAATTTTTGATACAAATAATAAACTTTAAAACGCTTCAAATACGAAATAATTTCGAATTTTAGGGCTCCAAGATTCAAGGTTTTTTGACCATAAATCAAGAACCAATCAAAATGGCGTCGATCCCACAAAAACGTCCCGAGCCACCACCCAGACGGACCTTCATGCAAAAAATCAGCCAATTTCATTGAAAAACCGCTGAGTATGGGCCCTGGACACACACATATATATATATATGCGGAATGACGGACGAAAAATAGGGTAACAGCTTAAGCGGGCCTTGGCCGCCCGCCGCTCGGGCAGGGCGCCAGAGCTCCTCCGGCCTCCGGGCAAGGGTGCTACGGCCCCTACGCTTCGCCTAGCATGCTTCGCATGCTAGGCTACGCTCCGTGGCCTCCGCACCCATGCCCTCCGGCCTCCGGAGCTCTGACTGCCCTGCCCTCCGCGGCAGGCGGCCTTCGGCCGCGCAAAAAGTTCCCCAATAGGTGCTTGACCAATAGGATTTTGCCTTTCAAGTAAATTCATGATGTAATTCCAACAATAATATAAAGATTTCAATCTACAAAGCAAAGCCATTCGCCATTGCTGATCATTCATCGATTTACCATGCAACCTACATATAGCTGCACAATTTGCAAAGAATCTAGGAATCCCTCATTTCTGTCCATCCATCAAAGTCAAGTGCACCTAGACAGCTTTGCCACCCTGCCCCAATGGTCCTGTGCAGACTGTCCCTTTGTTGCTTTGACGGCCTCTGAAGCTGCTATTCATGCCGTTATTCTTCAGCACGGCCAACTGCAGCTGCAATTGCCCAGCAGCCGTCTAGCAGAAGCAGTTCATGGGCATCAGGCGGCTGCACTGGCAGCAAAGCAGCTGGAGTTGGCTCCTGTCCATCGATCCCCAGAGGACGTGAAGAAGGAGCAACTGACATTTGAAGCTGAGACTCTCCCGGAATCTGTCAAAGGCAAACAAACGGGATCGGAAACCTGTCTTCGATGCAATAGTCGTCTGGTTGATTGCTCATCGTAATTTTTTTGTTTTTAGCGCCGTAAATAAATAAAAACATTGATGATTTTTTGTCCATTCATCTTTTGGTGAATCACACAATTTTTAATAAGTTTCTTGAACTTTGAAGATTAGTCCAAATGGATCGACATATAATCGGATGCTACAAACTGCGACCCTTTGCTTGCTCTGTTTGTGGAAAACAGCTGGTACAAAAGCGACACGTAAAAACGCACCAAAAGAAAAACTTGAATTGCGGGTAAAATTTTTACACCTTTTTTTGTTTCTTCCTTTTCCTCTGCTCATGGACTCAAAGTTTCAGCGCCGGAACTGTGGAAGTCCTGGAGAGAGTGCGCCATGAGGCGATTGTACGTGCTGGATTTCTCGAGTGTTTTGCAGTCAATGGTGACAATTGGAAGGGATTGTAAAAAAAATGAAATTTTTGTTGGGATACCTTTCATTTTGCCAATAGTTATATAATTTCTGGGTAAAAAATGATTCAATATTAAATATGTTAAAATATGATTGTGTGACTATAAAAAATTATAAAGTGTGTTGCTGCATTTCGCTCAAGCCGTCGCGTCCCAAACTTGGCTGTCTTGTAAATGTCTCAGAAGAAGCAGGGTGGCTTTACCGGGCAGGGCAGGGCGGCGATTTGAACGGATGGAAGCAAGGACTAAGCGCGGCCCCTTTTCTGGCTGCAGTGCAGGCAATCCTCCATGAAGACCCAAGCAGCACAATCTGACACCGCTTCTCCTCCCATTCCGTCTTTTCAAGCTCCCCAATACTGATCACCTATTGCCTGGTTACCCCCCCCCCCCCCCCCAAAACTGGCAGTGTTTTCAAAGCCCAAAAATGTTTTAGTTTTTTGTAGAAGTTGCTATCGTTTCATGTTTCATCAGAAAATTTCATCAATGCTTCCCATTTGGATTTTTTCTTTTCAGGAGCGAAGATAATTGTTCCAATCGAATGCAGCCCCAAATACAAGCCTTTTCTGACAGAGCAAGTTTGGCCGAGTGGTCTAAGGCGCTGCGTTCAGGTCGCAGTCTCGTTCGCGGGGCGCAGGTTCGAATCCTGCAGCTTGCACTCTTTTTTTCATGTAGAAGAAACGTTATACTCTCAAATCATAACTTTTGAAGTTAAGTTTTGTACAATCATGGACGTATGAATTTACCAGCTTCCTATCTATGGACTGTCGAGCTGCTGGTTTTTCCAATATCAGCACTTGATGCGAAATTATGATGATTGTTTAATAATAAATGTATGTGGTCATTAGGGTCAGAAACCTTAGAGGAGTGGTTTATTGGGTCAAATGGTATTTTACGGTTGTTAAACGTAAAGAAAAAACCACAAGCAATAAAACAAAGGTAAAAGGGCTGATTGACCAAATCTGGGTGAAAAGACTTCAATACAGTTCCGGATGCCCATTCAACTCTTTGGCATGATTAGCATGATGCCCTTGAAATTATCTGGAAAAAATGTTTGCGATCTGAGAAACAATTGTGTGTTCAATGTTCATATTCTCTCGACCCCTTGTCTTCCTAATCATAGACGCATGAGTCCTGACCGTCATTTAGCGTAGATATTTCAGCCAGTTAGTGTACTTTGCAGGATCGAGTAAATAATTAACATAATGATTACCACCCAAATAACTGAAACATTAATAATTGTAATTTAAGGCTTAAGTACTGAATTAATTCCCGGAACGGCAGATTTAAGATCACATTTCCGGGTTACATTCAGGCAAGTTCTAAATGTGTTCATCGTTTCGAGCTGTTCAATCGGTATTTTTGAAAAAAAACAGCGCAGGAAAAGGTGCAAGAATGGCCTGGAACGAGCTGATAACAAATTGCCACTTTGAAAAGTTAACTAATTTCGCATCCGGGCCTCCTTTATTAATTTATTTACCTCGACACTCCATTATATCAAAGGTCAGTCATGCCTCCATGGTACAATGCATTTTCGCATTGGTTAACATTTTGGGCTATTTTGTACTATCTGGTCTTTTACTTTTTTCGAGTCACAAATATTGTCAGTCCGCAAATGTGCGTTCAGCTTTAAGAGAGGATGTCTGTAAGGGTCGAGAAACTTTTTTACTCGGATTTTTGAAAGTTGGTCTCAATCGATGGGCTATATCATCGGATACTTGGCCCTGAAAACCGTTTTCAAAATTTCAGCTTTGTATTAGAGATATGGCCATTTTTGTGAAATGAGGTCCAAAAATGGCCCGA
Organism: Ptycholaimellus sp. GST1_10; assembly: GCA_030248095.1. NCBI lineage: Eukaryota > Metazoa > Nematoda > Chromadorea > Chromadorida > Chromadoridae > Ptycholaimellus > Ptycholaimellus sp. GST1_10. The sequence goes on from JASANA010009161.1 coordinate 37,491, forward strand.
AATTCCGATTTTTGACATGAACGTTTTGAAATAGGCATAACTTGGGCTAGGAGCCACCAAAATCAATAATTCAAAAGCTCACCTGTTTCTGAACATTTAGGCAATGTTTTTACATCCCATTGACCTATAGCGGCATCATTTGGAGGGCCATTAGCAAGGTACAAACCAAAAATTGACAAAATCGGATATGTTCAAATTCTGTACATTTTGGTCATTTACTCCAGATTTTAAGTCAAAAGTCACCCTTTTTACGCCGGATTCTGAATTTTTGACGAATTTTGGATCTAGAAGCACCTGTCTTTTGCCCATATTGATTAGCCGAATCCAAATCCATCACTCCAAAGTTGATGATGTCTAGAACCAGCCCTATGTTATAACATAGGGCGATTTGGATGCTATACAATTTTTGCACTAAAAAACTTCCTATTCTTTAGGATTTCATTTTGAGCCAATTTCCTTTTAAGGCTAAGTTACTCCAGCCCTATAGCAGGTACCCATGCAGAAAAACCACTGGTTACTTCAAATTTTTGCTTAAAAAATGATCAAGATTTGAGAGCAAGTCCGGATTTTGCCCTATGCTATAACATAGGCAAAAACTGGTCCAAAATATTTTTGTCTTGAAATTTGATTCCAATGCCCAAAATTCAAAATATGGACTCAGATACATCCAAAAATAACATCTTTTTAGCCATTTCTTAAAAATTGGAGAATTTCAGCCAATTGAGTTTGTGGTAATTTTTGACCAAAATTAGACCAAATTTGGCTGCATGAAGATTTTTGTTTAAACAAAAAACCACAGCAAAATATGCTATTTTTGGATGTATCTGAGTCCATATTTTGAATTTTGGGCATTGGAATCAAATTTCAAGACAAAAATATTTTGGACCAGTTTTTGCCTATGTTATAGCATAGGGCAAAATCCGGACTTGCTCTCAAATCTTGATCATTTTTTAAGCAAAAATTTGAAGTAACCAGTGGTTTTTCTGCATGGGTACCTGCTATAGGGCTGGAGTAACTTAGCCTTAAAAGGAAATTGGCTCAAAATGAAATCCTAAAGAATAGGAAGTTTTTTAGTGCAAAAATTGTATAGCATCCAAATCGCCCTATGTTATAACATAGGGCTGGTTCTAGACATCATCAACTTTGGAGTGATGGATTTGGATTCGGCTAATCAATATGGGCAAAAGACAGGTGCTTCTAGATCCAAAATTCGTCAAAAATTCAGAATCCGGCGTAAAAAGGGTGACTTTTGACTTAAAATCTGGAGTAAATGACCAAAATGTACAGAATTTGAACATATCCGATTTTGTCAATTTTTGGTTTGTACCTTGCTAATGGCCCTCCAAATGATTGCCGCTATAGGTCAATGGGATGTAAAAACATTGCCTAAATGTTCAGAAACAGGTGAGCTTTTGAATTATTGATTTTGGTGGCTCCTAGCCCAAGTTATGCCTATTTCAAAACGTTTATGTCAAAAATCGGAATTTCGGGCCATTTTTGGACCTCATTTCACAAAAATGGCCATATCTCTAATACAAAGCTGAAATTTTGAAAACGGTTTTCAGGGCCAAGTATCCGATGATATAGCCCATCGATTGAGACCAACTTTCAAAAATCCGAGTAAAACTTGTTTGTTGAGTTTCTTGACCCTTACAGAAAACCCCTCTTAAGGCATCTTGCAAGATTTAACAAATCGCAGAGGGTTGGCAGGACTGGTGGCATTGCTGGTGAAACTGATTTACCTCCAACAAAAGGCGCGTAACTGGAGCCAGCGTCGACTGAGGCCAGAGGGGAACGCTCTGGCCTAGCTATTTCTATCCATTGCCCTGCCTTCCATTGATTGCATTCATTGTATTCTGTTTTATCTGTTGGTTTATAGACGGAATTTTGTTACTGCTCTGATTGCTACTTGCTGTTCTCATCTTCATGCGTCAATTGCAATGCTTGGTTCGAGAATATCCAGATTGTTCTTTGTCTTCTACACGAGCTTCAGAGCGTGTGGAGTCGGCCACGATTAGGCGATTTAGCGGACAAGACTGGAAATAAATGAAAATTTTTCAAGGATGCGAGGGAGCAAGGCGAACCGTCAGCGCCCAGCCCCTCTTTTCGACCCAGGTGTACGTTTTCGGGGTTATTGCTAGATCTTAAAATTGATAAGGCGGCTGATGACCAGGATCCCCCCCCCCCCAAGGCTTCTACCCCCCCCCCCTAGCCAGTTTTGGACCAACCAAGAGTTTTGCCCCCCCCCCCAACAATTTTATGCGTACACAGAGCCTAAAAATGGCCTAAAAACAGTTTTATGCGTACACAGAGCCTAAAAAAGGCCTAAAAACAGTTTTATGCGTACACAGAGCCTAAAAACGGACTAAAAACTGTTTTATGCGTACACAGAGCCTAAAAACGGCCTAAAAACTGTTTTATGCGTACACAGAGCCTAAAAATGGCCTAAAAACAGTTTTATGCGTACACAGAGCCTAAAAACGGCCTAAAAACTGTTTTATGCGTACACAGAGCCTAAAAACGGTCTAAAACCTGTTTTATGCGTACACAGAGCCTAAAAACGGCATAAAAACAGTTTTATGCGTACACAGAGCCTAAAAACGGTCTAAAAACTGTTTTATGCGTATACAGAGCCTAAAAATGGCCTAAAAACAGTTTTATGCGTACACAGAGCCTAAAAATGGCCTAAAAACAGTTTTATGCGTACACAGAGCCTAAAAACGGCCTAAAAACAGTTTTATGCGTACACAGAGCCTAAAAACGGCCTAAAAACTGTTTTATGCGTACACAGAGCCTAAAAATGGCCTAAAACAGTTTTATGCGTACACAGAGCCTTAAAATGGCCTAAAAACAGTTTTATGCGTACACAGAGCCTAAAAACGGCCTAAAAACTGTTTTATGCGTACACAGAGCCTAAAAATGGCCTAAAAACAGTTTTATGCGTACGCAGAGCCTAAAAACGGCCTAAAAACTGTTTTATGCGTACACAGAGCCTAAAAACGGTCTAAAACCTGTTTTATGCGTACACAGAGCCTAAAAATGGCCTAAAAACAATTTTATGCGTACACAGAGCCTAAAAATGGCCTAAAAACAGTTTTATGCGTACACAGAGCCTAAAAATGGCCTAAAACAGTTTTATGCGTACACAGAGCCTAAAAACGGCCTAAAAACTGTTTTATGCGTACACAGAGCCTAAAAACGGCCTAAAAACAGTTTTATGCGTACACAGAGCCTAAAAACGGTCTAAAACCTGTTTTATGCGTACACAGAGCCTAAAAACGGCTTAAAAACTGTTTTATGCGTACACAGAGCCTAAAAAGGGCCTAAAAACTGTTTTATGCGTACACAGAGCCTAAAAATGGCCTAAAAACAGTTTTATGCGTACACAGAGCCTAAAAACGGTCTAAAACCTGTTTTATGCGTACACAGAGCCTAAAAACGGCTTAAAAACTGTTTTATGCGTACACAGAGCCTAAAAATGGCCTAAAAACTGTTTTATGCGTACACAGAGCCTAAAAATGGCCTAAAAACAGTTTTATGCGTACACAGAGCCTAAAAACGGCCTAAAAACTGTTTTATGCGTACACAGAGCCTAAAAACGGCTTAAAAACTGTTTTATGCGTACACAGAGCCTAAAAACGGCCTACAAACTGTTTTAAGCGTACACAGAGCCTAAAAACGGTCTAAAACCTGTTTTATGCGTACACAGAGCCTAAAAACGGCTTAAAAACTGTTTTATGCGTACACAGAGCCTAAAAACGGCCTAAAACTGTTTTATGCGTACACAGAGCCTAAAAACGGTCTAAAAACTGTTTTATGCGTACACAGAGCCTAAAAATGGCCTAAAAACAGTTTTATGCGTACACAGAGCCTAAAAACGGCCTAAAAACTGTTTTATGGGTACACAGAGCCTAAAAACGGTCTAAAAACTGTTTTATGCGTACACAGAGCCTAAAAATGGCCTAAAACAGTTTTATGCGTACACAGAGCCTAAAAACGGCCTAAAACTGTTTTATGCGTACACAGAGCCTAAAAATGGCCTAAAAACAGTTTTATGCGTACACAGAGCCTAAAAACGGCCTAAAAACTGTTTTATGCGTACACAGAGCCTAAAAACGGCTTAAAAACTGTTTTATGCGTACACAGAGCCTAAAAATGGCCTAAAAACTGTTTTATGCGTACACAGAGCCTAAAAATGGCCTAAAAACTGTTTTATGCGTAAACAGAGCCTAAAAACGGTCAAAAACCTGTTTTATGCGTACACAGAGCCTAAAAACGGCTTAAAAACTGTTTTATGCGTACACAGAGCCTAAAAACGGCCTAATAACTGTTTTATGGGTACACAGAGCCTAAAAACGGTCTAAAAACTGTTTTATGTCTAAATAGGTAGAAAGCATCCAAAAGGAGGCATGGAACGCAATCTAAGGTTGTAGCATCACAGGTTGGACAAGGCCGAGAAGGAGGAAAGTGTGTACATTGGGGGCAATGTTATCACACTGAGGTTTGCAAGCAAAAGAGCACTATTGGGCTGGCGCGAACGGAGCTTTAGCGGAGTGTCAGCGCCCAGCCCCTCTTTTCGACCTAGGTGTATGTTTTCGGGGTTATTGCTAGATTTCAATTTTGATAAGGCTGTTGCTCATCACATAAAGCTCCAATTGCTTTAATTCTTTTTGCAATGGAAAGAGCAACATCGAATTGACTATAGTTTATCTTTTGACTTTTGCAAAAAACTATTTGTTTTACTATGAAAAATGCAAAAAACCATTTGTCCGAACTCCTCCTCCTCCTCCTCCTCCTCCTTCTTCTTCTTCTCCGCATCTATTCAATGGACGATAGTAGGTATTCAGTTCTTCCCCCCCGTCACCCTTCCCCGGGTCACTGGGCCTCATGTATTTAGCTCTTCAGTTAATCTAAGTAGCCATATGCGCCAGTGGCGTAGTGGTGTAAGCAATTGGGCTGATGGACGAAAGTGGAAGGTTCGAATCCTTGGCAGTCATTCATTTTTATTTTTGTGCATTAAAGTTGGGAAAACAACTGGTACCATCGCCAGGCCAAAAATAAAACTATTTTTCCTGCAAAAATCGATTGGCCTAAGTATAAGTCAAGAAAATTTCTCAAAAAAATAAGTTGCCGATAAGTTTGCATTGTATTTTTCAATTTTAAATATTTTTTTTGTTATATTTTTTGAACAAGTTTTTTTTATTTATTATTCTTTATATATCGAATAAAATATAAATTAAATATTTAACCAACAATATAAAATTAGAATTTATACATTTTATACTATATTAAAAGTGGAAGAAATATATGGTACCATCGGCAGGCCAAATGTGGGTCTCTTTTCTCCAAATTTTGTAATTTCCTCGAGCAAAAAGCCAAGGAAATACATCTACTACTAGTGGAATCTGCTGCGTCAACTGCATTTTGTTTTTGGGTGCGCATGGAAAGAGACACTGAACTGCGCGCCAAAAACAAAATGCAATAGTCCAAGCAGCAGATTCCACTAGTAGTAGATGTATTTCCTTGGCTTTTTGCTCGAGGAAATTACAAAATTTGGAGAAAAGAGACCCACATTTGGCCTGCCGATGGTACCATATATATTTGTGGAATGCCAGCAACAAACAGTTTCAAGGATCCTAAAATCAAGTCATCTGAGAATGAATTCCAGAATGTGACCACTCGGTTTGTAAAATGTTGCTGCCTTTGTTTTGAGGAACACAACTCCTTGTCTAGGCGAAAATTGCGTTGTAAAACTCTTGGCATGTGTCTGCGAACCAGGAGATCTGGGCCATGCGAGAAGCCATGAAATAATTTGTAGGAGAGGGTAAGGTCGAGCTGAAGGCGGCGTTGGCGGAGTGTGGCTAGCTTGAGGCGGCTTAGGCGGGATGGGTAGGGGGCAGGTTTGAGATTACAGCGTCTAAATACTAGGCGTGTGAAATATTTTTGAACTTTTTCGACTTCGCTGCTATCGACCTCCCCAATGCTATTCCAAACTTGAGCTCCACTTTCAAGTATTGGGCGAATGAAGGTGCAGTATGCTCTTGTAAGTCTAACTGAGTTCTGAGTCAGGAAGCATTTGTTCACAGCAAAGATAGCTCTACGTGCTCGCTTAACAATTTCTGCTATGTGTAACTTGAAACTTAACTTAGAGTCCATAACAATTCCTAGGTCCTTAGTGCTGGGGACAAGAGGGAGTTGGAAGTTGCCAATACTTAACGAAATAGGAGGACTAGAAGAACCAATTGGTAAAACAAAGCATTTTTCGGCTGCTAGGTTTAACTGCCAAGCTCTACACCAGTTATTTACAAAATCTAGCGCTCTTTGCAACCTGCTTGGGTCGGAACTAAATATTTTAATGTCATCTGCATAAGCATAACAATGACAGATTTTAGTGAGTTCCTCGACTAGATTCATTGTAAATATTAAAAAGCAGAGAGGACCTAAGGTAGAACCTGCAATAACCAAAGAAGAGAGAGCCTGAGATTTTGAGCGGCAACCCTCAACCTCAACAACCTGACTTCGCTCAAGAAAATAGCTTTGAATCCACCCTAAGGCAGCTCCTGTCACTCCAGAAGCTTTCAGTTGAATAAATAGTTTAGGATGTGAAACAGAATCGAATGCTTTACGAAAATCCAAGTAGACAACATAACAAGGCTCTTTCTTTGCAATAGATTGAGTCCACAAATTGGTGCAGCATAGGAGTTGAGTGGTGGTTGACCGGCCTGGGAGAAAACCAAACTGTTGATCTGACAGCAATCCGTTTCTTTCTAGGTGACTGAGAATTTGATGAGCTACTATTTTTTCTTGGATCTTAGAGAGCTGGCTTGTCAGAGAAATTTGGCGGTAAGACTCAAGTTTAGACTTTTCGCCCTTCTTTTTATAAACAGGCACAACTTTACTAGTCTTAAAAGCTGACGGAAAAATACATGTGGTAAAACTCCAATTGAAAAGAATTGCTAAGGGCTGAGCCATAACAAAACGAATTTTCTTAAGGAAAAATACTGGAATAGTATCCAGACCTGAACTCAACTTAGGCTGGCATTTGGCCAAAACTTCTGCAACATGTTCGGGCGAGCATTCGAAAGAAGATAAGGGTTGTTCGAAACAAGAAGTGGGCACAAATGGCCTGAACCCATCGTCAACAGAAAGGACCGAAGCAAAATATTCCGAAAATGCGTCTGCCTTCTCCTGTGCGGACCTTAGCCAGCTATTCCGGAGAAGAATGTCTGGAACTTCTTGACAACTAGAGCCTATCTGAGAGCGAACATGTCTGAAAAGGGCCTTGAGATTCCCGTTTTTTAGCAGGCGCTCTTCTTGACAACGGAAAAAGTTTTTCACTCCTGCCCTGTACTTCTTGCTCAGCACCGAAAATGCAGGATTAGCCTGTCTGTGCCTGCCTGCTCTGCGCCGTCTTTGACGAAGCCGCAGCAGAGGACGAGGGAGATGAAGGGATCTAGAGGCAGGCCTGAGTTTGACTAGAGGAACAAAAGACTCAATTGCAAATTTCAGATGCCAGTAGATCTTGCCTAGATAATTGTCAACCGATTCTGACATGGCAAATATTCTATCCCAGTCTATGGAAGAGAGATAGCCTTGAATTTCAGAATAGTTGCCCTTCCTAAAGTTGCGAAACGAGCGAAATTGTTGACCTGGTTTGGAGCAGGAGGAAAGTGAGAATGTAAATTGAAAATGGTCGCTAGAACTGAATGGAGCAAGGCGTCGAACTGATGAACAGCGTTCGATCAGACCTCTCGAAACAAGCGCCAAGTCAAGAATGTTGTTGTTTGCCCTTCTAGAGGCAAATGGGATTATCTGTCTGAGGTCAGACAACTCAACAGTTTCAATAAAAGATCGCGAAACCTCGTCTGAAAGCTGTAACGTTTTCTGAAGCCCTAGGAGGCTAGGGAGATTAAAGTCCCCAAAAATAATGCACTTGCCTAGCCCGTGACAGAGTTCAAGAAGCTGCTTGAAAAGTGCTACTGAGTATGCAAGGGTCGCACTTGGAGGTCGATAGCAGCAGCAAATGCGGAGGGTTTCGTTTTTGAGAGTGAGATCAATGGCTACCAGCTCGAGGCCGGGGGGAGTAGGGAGGGTGGAGAAGTTGAAGCAGCGCCTGACCAGCAGAGCCACACCGCCACCTCTGCCACCGCCAGTGTCCCGATCCTTTCTGACAATTTTAAAGTCTGTTCCAGAAACAATGAGATTGTCAGGAAAGTCATTACATAAGAAAGTTTCTTGCAAGGCCCAAATGTCATACTGTCCCGCAAGTGCTTCAGCCTTGAGTTCTGCTACCTTTGCTTGACTGGCTATGGAACGTGCATTGCAGGTCACAAAACGGAGATTCAGACTAGAATGGCTCAAAATCAGTTTCCCTTCTGACTGTTGGAGGGAAGCGACTTATCAGAGGAGGGGCGGTGGGAAGCGGAGGAGCTGAGGGCAGGGCGGGACTGGGTGCGGAGGTGGGCGCCGTCCTTGGTCCTCGGTCGCCAGCTGGCCAGCCACTGCGTCCAGCCGCAGTCCCCCGCTCCACTCCACTGCGCCCGCCCTCCTTCCTTCTTCACCAGCCGGAAGTGTCTGTAGTCCACGAAGAACTGCTCGTCCACGCTGTCGATGCTGGCGTTGAGGAGGTTGCGACGCTCTCGTAGCTGGGCCAGCAGCAGACGCTCTTCAGCTGTGCGTGACGGGTTGATAAACAGGGCCTTCCACGGAGAGTCGGGGGCTTTGAGAGTCTTGCGGACGTCCGGGTTCAGCAGCTGCCTCTGCATCGCAGCCGATTCCAGAGTCACCTTGAGCTTGCGGGGCTGGCCATTGGTTGGGTCCTGGGTGCCGAGTCGGTTGCAGCTGAGGGGGGTGATGGAGTGATTGAGCCCGGTGTAGGCGAGGAGGTCGAGGAAGGCGGCCATGTCGGAGGTGTCCGCGGAGGGGCAGGGCATGCCGTCGATGATGACGCTGCGCAGGCGCACCTCCTCGTCTGCTGCTTCTTTCATCCCGCTGGCTACTGCTTGGCTGACGACCTCGGCGTAGGATGGCTTGCAGCTGGCGCTGGCTGCCTGAGTAGGGTTGAAGGAGGAGAGGAGGTTTCCCACCGTGTCGGCCAGGGACTTCATGGTCTGGGTCAACTCGGCCACATCGCTGCTGACTTTTGGGGCTCCAGGGGTGTTGCGGCAGTCTGGGCAGGAGATTTCGACGCAGGGGTGAGCAAAGGCCTTGGCGAGCTTGGAATTTGGGCGGCAGTCTACGGGCTTCTCTTCGATGAGACAGGAGAGGTGGCTCCAGGCTGAGCACCGCTGACAGGACACCAGCTCCGACTCGTTTCGCCCATTGCAGAGCTTGCAGTGGTTCTTAGCTGGGGCCATTGGGGCTTGGGAAGCTTGCTGATGCAATCGACGCGCGTCCAGGGGGAGGGAGGTAGGCACGAGTGAGGGGGAGGTAGGCACGAGTGAAAGGGGGAGGTAGGCACGAGTGAAAGGGGGAGGTAGGCACGAGCACAAGTTGCTGGTCTAGTTTGCCTTCAGCTTTAAGAGACAGTTTGCGAGATGATTGAGAGGCCTTGTAGAAGGGGTATTCCACTTCCCAAAAATCGAAGGTTCGAGTTGGGAATCGTGATTAGGCCATGGTTTTAGTCCATTTAGTTGTGATCTCAGCCCAACAAACCCTGGTCCAAAATATGGCTTGATTGCTGAGAAATGGCCAATTTTCTAACACCTACTTTTTTGACCTCTGGATGATAAAATAATCGATTTTTGGCCAATTTCATGAAAGATTTTATGACCAACACAAGACTATTATATATCAATCGAACCGCAAAACTATAATAAATTTCATGGTGACAATGATTTGTGCCAAAAGAAAAATTTTTTTAATTGATTTTTCAAAAAACCAGTTTTCGCTATTTGCAAATTTTGGCAGTAAAAAACTGATTTCTCAAAATTATCAAAAAATTCAAGGCTAAGACCTAGCCTATCTTTTTTTGACCGCGGAGCGGCCCGAAGGGCCGCTCCGCGGTCTATAGAGGTTACTCAACTTTTGTCCTCATATATATATATGTATATATATCTGCAAATGCTGGGCACGGGCGAATTCTCAACGGATCTGGACATACTTTTTTTTTCCTGAAAGCTATAATGTGCCGCTTGGATCCTGGGGGGGTGGAGCTGGTGCCGGACCATTAGAAACATTACTTTCCTGAGTAGGAAAAAGTTTTTCCCGAAAATTACCAATTTCCTCTGTAGCATCTGAACGGCTGAGAATTGCACACAAGACTTGAGTTTTTTTATTCACAATTCATGTATGCTGGTTCTAAATCTGTGCTTACTTTTGAATTTGGTTGAGAAACCACAGACTTTTCCTTTTGAGTCAAGAATTGTCATGTTGAATGGCTGAAAATTGCCCACAAGACTTGAGTTTTTTTGTTCACAATTCATAACTGCTGATTCTAAATATGTGTTTACTTTTGAATTTGGTTGAGAAACCACCGACTTTTCCTTTTGCTTAATTTTAGGATTTTGCTACATGTTAAGATGCTCCGCGGTCACCTATTGCGCTTTGCGCCATATACTTGTTTTTCACATTCTTGCCGTCATTTTGGTATATATTAAGTTGAAAATGGCGATGGCAGAGTCGGAAAATTTTTGACCGCGGAGCGGCCCGAAGGGCCGCTCCGCAGTCTATAGAGGTTACTAAACTTTTGTCCTCATATATATATATCTGTATCTGGAAATGCTGGGAATGGGCGAATTCTCAACGGATTTTGACAAACTTTTTTGCGCGGCCGCAGGCCGCCTGCCGCGGAGGGCAGGGCAGTCAGAGCTCTGGAGGCCAGAGGGCATGGGTGCGGAGGCCTCGGAGCGTAGCCTAGCATGCGAAGCATGCTAGGCGAAGCGTAGGCGCCGTAGCACTCATGCCCGGAGGCCGGAGGAGCTCTGGCGCCCTGCCCGGAGCGGCGGGCGGCCAAGGCCCGCTTTAACAGTTACCCCATTTTTCGTCCGTCTGTCCGCATATCTATATATATAATAGAGGAGCCTGTCCTGTGGGTCGCCAGTTTGTGCACAGCCTGGGAAGCAGCTGGGAGGAAGATGAGAATGATTTTGGGTAAAATGGGGCCGTCCGATCCAATGGTGCAATTTTCGGCTTGATCCGAGCATGGGAATGTGCTTAAAACATCAAAAATGTTACTTTTATCAATGTTTTGAAGCTGCGCAGATTTGGAAAGCTACCTCATTGGGCAACGTTTCAGTCATTTATTATAAATAATCCCAAACAATTAAACCCAGACTATCTTTGGCAACCTAACCCCATTCGGGTTGGGTGCCTAATCTTTGAAGTCCCTCGAGGACAGCCAGGTGTTTGCTGTTGCATTCATTTGGTGTGGCTGATGGGTGGGTTTTATAAAAGAGTCATATGACCATAAAAGAGGCTGAAGCATGAAAAAAGCTGAGCACCCGTGTAGCGGGACCCATGCAGCCCATTCTCAATCCCCCCTCTCCATGCACCATCCAATATCCCAACCCCAAACGTCATGTCATAGAAAGACCCCAAGACATCATTTTCATGCTCCTTCGACCTCCAAAACACCAAACGTTATTCTCCATAAAAACCCAAATCCACAAACTGCATGCCCCATAAAACTACAAACCATCCTCTCCTTACACCATCCAAACGCCAAACATTACGCCCCATAAAAATCCCTAAACCACTAGCCATTGTCTCTATGCACCATCCAACCCCAAAACCCCAAACATTGTGCCCAATAGAAATTACAAATGATTGTCTCCATACTCCATTCAAAACAATAACCACAAACTTTTACTGTTTTGCACATTTTTAGGATAATTTGAAAATATTGGATTTGATGAATACTTACTTGTTACATAGAGTCAATGTAGGCGACGGAGAAGCTCAACCTCAACCCCCTCCCCCCACATCTAAGCTGAGCGCCCGTGTAGTGGGAACCATGCAGACCAAACCTTGAATTTATTTTAAAACAACAATGTCCCCTCCGATATTCGGCAGTTAAATTCTTCTCCAGTCATCTGCACTTTGGTAACAGTTTATACCAGCCAATTTTTACCGCCCTTCCCACCCCCCATTGGTTGAACTGAGTTGAAAACTTTCGCATTTTTGACTCCAGGCTCCATCCACCTACAATTCATCGTCTCCTCTCCATGCACCATTCAACCCCCAAACCCCAAACATCATGCAACATAAAAACCCAAAACCAGTGCCACCATGCTCCACGTATCCTCAATACAGTAAATGCCATGCCCTTTAAGACGCAGAATCTGATAGACTCGAGATAGTCAATATGAGGGGTATTCCACTTTTGAAAAAATGAAGTTTCTCCAATACAAATGACTATGTGCCAGCATCTAAGGCAATTTAGTTCTCACTTCTGTGCCACCAGTTGATTTGCGAAAAACGAATTTGTTGACCTGAAATGAGCACTTTTGTAACATGCACTTTTTTGGGGCTCTGAAACCTGCAATTTCAGTTTTTTGAAAATTTTGTTAAAGAAATTTCACATAATTGTGGACTATTATATATCAATCGAAAGGTAATTTGGAGCTAAAAAAGGTGGTGTACTTCGATTTTGACAACGCTTTGTTAAAAAAACCAAAATTTTGAAAAATCGAAAATTCTGACTTTTCAATTTTGGCACAAAAAAACTGATAGCTCAATTCTGAGTGGTTTTGCCAGGGGGTGGACCATACCCACGTTAAAATTCAGATTCTTGCGGTCATTTTGGTATAAAATTCGTTATGATTCGGTTTGACCGCCTCGATAAATTTTTCAGTTGAAAATTTGTAGTCAACATATGGCCCCATGTTATAGCATAGGCAAAATTTTCGGAAAAATTTTTTTGTCTCAAATTTTCATTTTCACTGCCTAAATATCTTCTTTAGGGTCCAATACACCCCACTGTCACATTGGTTTCTTTTATTCTTGTTCAAAATCGGTTAATCCTGAATCAACTATTTCCTATGCTTAAGCATAGGCCATTTTAGGCTTCTCTCTCATTTTAGAAGTTTTTGGGTCATAACTCAACTAAATCTCCAGCAATTGCAACCAACTTTTTTTTCACAAAAAGCACAGAACCTTTTTGCTTTAATTGAGAACAAATACAACTGTTTGTAATGAACTGAGGTTTCATGGCGCTGATGTATGTTACCAAGAGCTGCTTGTCGCCTAAGAGGTGTGTGCTAAGATAATTATGTGCCATGCGACCTGTGTACAGTTTACACTTCTTTTTTTGGGACCATAATGATAACATAACAATTGGGCTTTTTGTGAAAAAAAAGTTGGTTGCAATTGCTGGAGATTTAGTTGAGTTATGACCCAAAAACTTCTAAAATGAGAGAGAAGCCTAAAATGGCCTATGCTTAAGCATAGGAAATAGTTGATTCAGGATTAACCGATTTTGAACAAGAATAAAAGAAACCAATGTGACAGTGGGGTGTATTGGACCCTAAAGAAGATATTTAGGCAGTGAAAATGAAAATTTGAGACAAAAAAATTTTTCCGAAAATTTTGCCTATGCTTTAACATGGGGCCATATGTTGACTACAAATTTTCAACTGAAAAATTTATCGAGGCGGTCAAACCAAATCATAACGATTTTTATACCAAAATGACCGCAAGAATCTGAATTTTAACGTCGGCATGATCCACCCCCTGGCAAAACCACTCAAAATTGAGCTATCAGTTTTTATGTGCCAAAATTGAAAAGTCAGAATTTTCGATTTTTCCAATTTTTGTTTTTTTTAACAAAGCGTTGTCAAAATCGAAGTACACCACCTTTTTTAGCTCCAAATTACCTTTCGATTGATATATAATAGTCCACAATTATGTGCAATTTCTTAAACAAAATTTTCAAAGAACTGAAATTGCAGGTTTCAGAGCCCCAAAAAAGTGCGTGTTACAAATGTGCTCATTTCAGGTCAACAAATTCGTTTTTCGCAAATCAACTGGCAGCACAGAGATGAGAACTAAATTGCCTTAGATGCTGGCACATAGTCATTCGAATGTGAGAACCTTCATTTTTCAAAAGTGGAATGGTCCATCTCGAGTCTTTCAGAAATGCTGTCTTAAAAACCCCAAGCCATCGTCTCTATGCTCCATCTACCTCCAAAACTCACAACAACATGTCCTGTAAAAACTAATTCATTAACTCCATGCGCTCTCCAAACCTCAAACTAAATGCCCCATTAAAATACCAAACTATCATCTCCATGCAGAATCCAAATCCCAAACCCCAATGAAATGCCCCATAAAACCACATGTCATCCTGCTCCATGTACCCCCAAAACTCAAATCGTCATGCCCCATAAAAACTTCAAACCAGTGTCTCTATGCTCAATCTACCCAAAAACCCCAAACATCATGCGCCATCAAAAACCCTAAACCATTCTTTTTGTGATCCACCCATCCCCAAAACCCAACCATCATGCATAAAAAACCCCTAGCCATATTTCCTATGCTGCATTCTACCCCAAAATTCCAACCATCATGCTCCATAAAAACCCCAAGCCATTCTCTCCATGCTCAATCCATCCACAAAAACCAAAGCAACATGCCCCATAAAAACTGCAAAACTTTGTCATTATGCCCAATCCATGTCCCATAAAAAACTCAAGTTATCGTTGCCATGCCACATCCACACCCAAAACCCCAAACGTCATGCCCCATAAATCAACAAGCCATCGTCTGCCTGCACATTCAACCCCAAAACCACAAATAACATGCCCCATAAAAAGGCCAAACCATCATCTCAAATACTCCATCCACCCCCAAAACTCCAAATGTCATGCCCCATCAAACCAAAAGACATAGCCAGGGTTGTAGCTAGGATTTTGGTTTGGAGGAGCAAAATTTAAAAAATGTTTTCTTCAAAATTTTCCACAAATATTTTTTCTAATTGCAGCCATACCGCTCATTATTGACAAAAAAAATTATTTAAAAAATACAATTTTAAAGTATGTGTAAAATGAATATAAGTATAATATAAATATAATGTAATATAAATGAAGCAATTTTTCTATGTATTTAACACAATTTGCTTTCATAACTTGAAAAATTTGACTAAATTTGCAAATTTTTTTACCCTACTCCAGGCATTACTCCTCTTTCCAAAACGGCTTTGTGAAGGCATTTGCCAGAAATACCAGGTCTAACACCACTCCTGCCCTTGCCATAGTCTCTGAGTTAAGTAGCTGGTTCCATTGAGTCGCCGTAGGCGACGGCGAAGCTCAACCTAGTCTATATATATAATAGAGGAAGGCCCTGTTTTCTTTCGGCCTTTTGGGCAGTCTGAGGACAACTTCTTGTGAATATTTTAAGATGTTTCTAGGGCAATTCGGGGATGGGCAAAATGATACTAGTTAGTCTATACCGAGTTCATTGATGTTTTAAAGTGATCAACTCGGTGAGGACTAACTCGTAGGTACTGCCACAGTGAAAGGACGAGCCTTTTAGTTTTTGTGTTGGCTACGCCCTATATAGCGGTATAGACTAACTAGTAGCATGACGAACACGGTATAGACTAACTAGGTATAGACTCAGTAAAAAAGTAGGTATTTAGTTGTTTAGAAAAAAATTCCGTGAGTTTAAATTTTGAGATATAAAGAGAAGTATGTTAAGGCAATAAAATTTTCAATATAGTACCCTTCGGGGGGGGGGTGTAAATCTTGGGGGGTTGCTTGGGGGGGTGTATATTCTGGGGGGGGGTGGGGTGGGGGCCAGCCGATATTAGTTTCTTCATTGGTCCGCTGTTCATTTAGGTGAAACCCTACACAAACAGGAAGCCGTGGCGTGGTTTTCAACTAATTTGCTAAAGCGTGCTAAGCTAAATTGTTTTCCATTAAGAATGATAACTTTATTGACTGAAATTATTTTCATATGTTCGTGGTGGCTGCAAAAGTAGCTTTGTTTCTTTTGAGATTTCGCTATAAACCCAGTGCTACTGGCACTAGGCGTTTTCCAAAAATTATTCAGTGTTCTCAGCCACCTATTTTTTATGTTCTTATAGAATGAATGAAATGATGCCATTTGTCTGCATTCCTCCAGCCTGACCAGTCCAATTTCCAAACCTCTTCCCTGAGCTAGTGCGAAAACGGACTAACTGTGGCCTTTTATAGTGCTTGTTTTCTTTCAGAGCACAGTTGTGTTAATATTGATGTTAGGTGATGGTGGAGTCTTTATTGAAGACTGAGCGAAAACGCAGAAAGCTTAGCTGTAGACATTTCAGAAATCTAGGAAAGAAACAAATTTAGCTGATGCACTATCATTGAGAGTTGAAAGCTGTAGGAACTACGCCAAGACTATACGAGGAATGAAACAGCCAATCAGCAAGCATCTGAGTTGCGCATGATGGTGCAGAGACGGTCGCAGGCCTCCTTGTCCAGAGCCGCTTGGAGGGAGGTCAGGTTGCAGATCACCCGCTGTAAATAGGCCCCGAAGTTGGTGAGCTGAAACTCTGTCGCTCTCATCTGGGAAGGAGGGGGGGGGGGGGCTGAAAGTGAACGCGAGCGTAGACACTGAGCCCTTGGCAGCGCCCATCCTTGGCCGGTCGGGAGCAATGGTGGGTAGGTGATAAAGGCCCAGGTGGTAAACGGGTGATAAGTGAAAAAAAAAAATGATATTTTTTTTTGAAAATTATCATTGGGCAGGGCCAATCCAATGAGTTGGAATTTTGAAAATTCGGGACTAGGGGCAATGGTAAGTGAATGGAAAGACAGGTGGTTTTCACCTACCCAACATATAGGACGCGGGTGTCCAGAAAAAGGCACCAAAAATGTTCCCACCCCTCCTGTATTGTTCAGCTGTTCCAAGGTCATGAAGGATTCGCCTATCACTTTTCCCACAGGAGGCCTCAAAGATGGCTGGATTCATGAAAGCACTCTTTGTGGCTCTGACAGTAAAGTTTGTGTTGATGAACGAACTGAAAAATGGGCCTTATCCTAAATGAGCGCCGCAATCGTCTCTCTGAGCCTAGTGTGCGTGCGGAGATTCTTTTCCAGATGAACAGCGCTCTTCTTCGCTAAATCTTTTGCTTAGGGTTTCCAGCCTTTTGTTGCCGACTTTCGTTTGACTGATTGGGTCTCAATAAATGTTCACAGCGCCAAAGGCAGTTGAAATGGATGAAAAAGTGGGTGGATGAAAATCACCTAACAAAATACCTAGTTTTGCATTGGCGCCAGTTTACCCATCCCCAAACTATAGTCAACTGTACATGAGGCAATGATGCCTCTGCAGGCGAGCCTCTTCATTGTTCAGCCTTGCAGAAGAGAAAAGATTGGTAGAAAGAGGAGAGCAGTGAAAGATGCCGATGGAGCGTGGCCGAGTGGCTGAGATGCGACTGCTGTGCTGGAGTGTCCAGTCCAAGCTCGAGGCTGCCCTCCTGGAGAACGAGAACGAGACGGTGACGGAGGAGCTCAACGGCGCGCACGACAAGCTCAGCCGGATGCTCAAGATGCTCGGAGAGGAGGCTGGGGAGCGATCGAGCAGCGAGGAGGACTCCGACTCCAGCGACTCCGGGCCCCTCGATCTACTCCCCAAGACGCCGTCCCCACCTCCAAAGCCTAAGCCAAGCCCGCGCAAGAAGCCAGCCCAGAAGGCCGCGCCCAAGCGCAAGAGTTCCATTTCACCTAATTTTCATTTTTGCCCTATCCCAGGAACAATGTGCTTGCAGTGGGTGCCGTGAAGACGATCGCGAAGAAGAAGTTCATCTTCCGCATGAACAGCATGGACTGGGAGCAGCGGTCCAAGGACCTGGAGTTCGGGGCAACGCCACCCAAACCGGCTGAGCCGGACTCCACTCGCTCCGGATCCCGGTCCCCTTCCCCCTCCAATGCCCCCCTCGCCTTCCTACTAAGGCCCCGGCCACTTTCCCTCAAAATCCCCTTTCCTCTTCCTCTCCTCAAACACCCCAGTGACCTCAATTGCAGTCCTGCATTGCTTTACGCTCTGTTTTCTGGTGCATAGGCACCCTTGCTGGTTGTTCCGTTTCTGCTTCTGCCTTTTTGTTGCATGTGTTGCAGAGGAGGAGAGAGTCTCAGTCGTTTACAGCATTATTTAAGAGTACACCAGTGCACACAGGAAGAAAATACACGAATTTTTCTATGTTATAAAAAATTGAACAAATTTTAGTTGGGTAGGTGAAAAGGTGGAATGAAATGGAATGAAATCGGTTGGAAGCGGGCAGTAGGGCAAATGCAGGGCAAATGCAAATGCTGGCTGACGGGTAGTAGGGCCAATGCAGGGCCAATGATATCTCAAAAATTCCACCTACCCAGCATTGGTCGGGAGCCGAGGCCTACCAGATAGAGCCGGTCGTAGATCCTCCAGGACAGCGGCGTACCCGCATCCCCCTGCAGGCACACACTTAGTGAAAATTACACTCCCATCACCTAAGCCAAGTATGAGGATCCAGGTCATACAATGTTTACTTTATTGATATGTTACCTCTCTATGCTTTTGACAGCCCCCCCCCCCCTTCTACAAGGCTTGGGATTGTTCAAATTGTTCACTGGCCCCCAAATTGTCAAGATAGCAGTCAATTGCTGCGCTCTATTTCAATCAATCGAGGCTGTGTGACCTGGCAAACGCCTCGACTGAAGGTGTGGCCGCAGAACTCCTTGCTGGGCACCTGCTCCTCACTGCAGCCGTCGTACTCGCCCATCGCCAGCACGTACTGCGCCTGCGGGGCTTCTCAAGCACGGCCTCCTCACACCTGCCCTAGGCTGAGAGAGGAGAGAGTGAAACCCGTCGGCGGGCTCTTGGCCAGGCCCCAGCCGGCGGCGTAGAGTGCGTCGGCCTTCTCGAGCTCCAGCCCGTGCGGCAGACAGAGCGGGCGAATGGCCGACGAGAACGCCACCGGCCTGCACAGAGCCCTTCTGCCAGCTGCAGTTTCAGAGTGGCGCTATACCGCTGGAGCTTGAGGAGGGCAAAGTCGCCGCGTCGAAGGCCGTCCCCGTCGGCGTTGTCGGCCTGGACATGGACGGCGGCCACGCGGCGTCGCTGCTCTCTGCCCTCCGTCTTCGAACGGCTGCAGTGGAGGGGGCAGTGGGCTGGGCTGGGATGTGGAGGGAGGGCGGGGAAACCGATGGTCGCCCAGCACAACTGCAAGGCCGCCGCTGGCCAGGCCCCCAAGGCAGTGCTGGGCGGTGACGACGATGTCGCTGCTGTTCACCGCATCCGAGACTGCCACCAAAGCTCCGTCGCACACAAACTCACCGTCGCCTGAGAAGTAGCTGCTGCTTTTGCAGACCATAGCCGGGGGGCGCCACTAAGTTTTGGTCTTTTTCCCAAAGCTGTTCAATTTTAAAGAAATTAATCAAGGGAGCTGTATAATGGGACTAGTATTCCTAACTATTTTGTTGGCTAGATTTCAAAATAGCCCCAACCCATACGTAATAAGGCATCATTTCTTTTATTAATTTTAATGTGATGGGAGGGTTGTTTTACATTTTTCACGTATTTTTGACCACTTCGCAGTCTATACACATGATTGATTTTTTGTCTGTATATATATATATTACTGAAATTGTGAATCTCCGCTTCAGTGTTTTTTCTCTCTTAGCTGGTCTCTTTATAATCCTTGCAATCAAGTTAGCTTGGGCATCAAGGTAATGAAATTTATTTGATTCTACTTATCATGAAACTAGCTTGGGCTCTAAGGTGATGAAATTTAATTTGAAACTCTTATCATGAAATTATACTTACAAAATGTTGAACCTCTAAAGAGCTAAGAGAGCCCAGAAAATTTTGGCCACCTTAGGATGAATGTTTAAATAGGGATAAAAATAAAAACTGAAACATTGGATTAAAATGAGAAAAACATTGAAAAAATGATGCAATGAAAATTTATTATTTTTTGAAAAAAAAGTGTATTAGTTTTTGCAGATTTTTTTTGTTTTTCCAGCTACCAACAACATTTGTTTGAATTATTTAAAGTTTTTCATGCTGTATGTGTACTTTAACCTGCCAAAAAATAGTATAATTACAATTGTGAAAATTTTCTGGGCTCTCTTAGCTCTTTAGAGGTTCAACATTTTGTAAGAATAGGATTTCATGATAAGAGTTTCAAATTAAATTTCATCACCTTAGAGTCAAAAGCTAGTTTCATGATAAGTAGAATCAAATAAATTTCATTACCTTCATGCCCAAGCTAAGTTGATTGCAAGGATTACAAAGAGACCAGCTAAGAGAGAAAAAACACTGAAGCGGAGATTCACAATTTCAGTAATTTCATCCACTTTGAAGAGCCAAAGGCCAAAAAACAGCTTAATGCCCAATACAATGGTTTAAGGTGAAGTTGATGATTAGCGGCTTGTACACCACGGCCTGGTAGAAGCCCATGAAGACAATGTAACAATGTAGGAGCAAATGGACAAAATAGTCATAATCTATGCCCAAAATTACCTATATGGTGCTGTTATTGAGGCCAAAAACCCTTTAAAATGCCCCAAGAGGAAGTTGATGATGAGCTGCTTGTACACTACGGCCAGGTAGAAGCCCATGAAGACAATGTGTAAGCAAATAGACAAAAGATTCGTCGTAATCTACGCCCCAATTTACCTATATGGTGCTGTTATTGAGGCCAAAAACCCCTTAAAATGCCCCAAGACGAAGTTGATGATGAGCTGCTTGTACACCACAGCCGGGTAGAAGCCCAAGAAGACAATGCGTAAGCAAATGGACAAACGATTCGTAATCTACGCCTCAATTTACCTATATGGTGTGGTTATTGAGGCCAAAAATCCCTTAAAATGCCCCAAGACGAAGTTGATGATGAGCTGCTTGTACACCATGGCCTGGTCGAAGCCCATGAAGACCAGATTTGCACCTATGGTTGTTTGGTATCAAATCGTATCTATTTTTTGAGCCGGTTTCATATCTAGACTCAAAATTCACTTAAACTATTGCCACTGGGCA
>JASANA010009163.1:0-20831 GCA_030248095.1 Ptycholaimellus sp. GST1_10
TGAAAAGCGAACGACTTTGGCAGTAGGCTTCCCTGCCCGATGCCCAGCTTTGACCTCGATGCGGGCCAGGATGGGATTTTTCTGAGCAGACGAGCCTCCTACTGGCTCGTACATCGTCGCCATGAACTGCAATTACTCCCTCCCTGCCCTCCCATTGCCGCCTAGGACAGGGCCTGGACCTTGAGCGAGGGTAGGGGCACCACGCGGTCATCGTGGTCGGCGCTCATGATGAGCATGGCCGGGTGCTGGCCGCCCTCGCACTCCTCCGCCGGCACGATGTTGTGCAGCGGGGAATACCTCAACCATCGAGCTCAACTTCAAGGAACAGATCCGAGAAGAAAGAGGGCCACTTGTAAATGTAGCTGAATTCGTCGGCGGTGTCCGCGCAGCCGAACTCCGGCACCCAGGCCTGGCCGATGGTGGAGTGGTGGTAGCGCAGCATGTCCAACACCCGGCACCCCTCCGCCAGCTCATTGGAGCCTGGCTATGAGTGAGAAGGGAATGGGAAGCCACCCGACGCGATTGATGATGGCACGGAAAGAGATCCGGGCGCTGGTTCCCAGTGGCTGCCACCAGCAAGCCGCCGTTTGACCGGCCGTGATTACCAGCCTGAGATGCTTGCCTTAGCACCAGCACAAAGATCGGAGGGGCTAACAGTTGAGGACTAGTGTACTTCTCCTGAACGAGGAACTCGGCGGCGGCGGTGAAGTCGTCTTCGAAGACGTTCTGCTTCCGCTCCTTCATCCCCGCCTCGTGCCGCTTCTCCCCGTACTCACTGCCATGTGTGGAAGGGTGTGAGGGGTGGCGGAGAAATCGAAGATGAGGGCTGGCACCTGCCCCCACGAAGGTTTGCCACAGGGTCAGAGGCCGTTGAAGTGCTGTAGCCAGAGGAGGCGACTCAGGCTGAACTCGGGGCTGCAGGGCGATGTTGAAACCGCCGTAGCCATAGAGAATCGTCGGATTGGAGCCGTCCTATAAAGCATTCTAAATTCGAAGAAGGCGTAAAATGTAGAGTCACAACCTTGAGCATGGCTTTGTTGTGTATTAGGAACATGGAAATGCGTGTGCCGTCCTTGCTCTTGAAGAACACCTGCTCCAACCATCCCGCTCATGTCCAGGCCGAGGAAATCTTCGTTTCTTGAATCAGCTGCAAATACGCACACCTTTTCCAGGCTAGGTTTAGGTCAAAAGAGGCCAGGGACCTTGGGGGACGGTGGCTTGCTTCTGTCCTGGTGCCCAGTGTAGTGGAGGGAGTAGATGGCGCCGGGGTTGAGGAAGGATTGGAAGGAGTAGAAGAGAGCTCCGTCTCCCCATTGTGCCGCGCGAAAACGGACTTCACCAAGCCGATTTCCATCGGCAGCGTGTACAACTCCTTTCCACTTCTGTAGAGCAAGGGCTTTGTAAAGGTAGGCATGGAGCTGCAAAAGTGGGGGCACCTGAGATCGTGGACGTGGAGCATGTCCTTGGCGTCCTCCATGTAGTTGAGGAGGAGATAGTCTCCGGCGAACTTGGCCGCCCAGTCCAGCTTTCGCGTCTCCGATTCCGGCACCAGTGTGCTCCACTTATCCTTCGGATCACAATTTGCTATAATTTGAAGAAAAAGTGAAGCAGGTGACTGTACCTGTTGGGGACTGGCCAAAGAGGCACGCATGAGGTTGAACATGGGGGCGTCCTTGTTGGTTTGAAGGATGATGTCGTCCCCGTCGTTGCAGATGTAGTCGTACTTTGCATCGCCTGCTGCTGCCAATGGCTCCAGCTTCAGCGGCCCTAGAAAATCCTTCCTTATTCTGTCCAAAATCAATCTTTGAGAGTATGGATGGAGGTCTTTATGACTAAAGATGTTGTCATCAGTTTGTTAGTATCCCGTTTTCTTCTGGTTATCCTGGAGATGAAACCTTTTTGATCCCATTCTTCTAATCTGGCGAAGTAGAGCTTGTTGGTTGGGTCGCAGCCTTTGTCCACGTAGACGAAGAGGTAGTCACCGCATTCCGACACCTCCGAGCCTCTTGGTAAAATACCCTAATGATCAAAATATAAATCAGGAGGGCTCAAGGCCAATACATCATGAGCTCGGGGTCGTTGGGGTGATCGTGGCAGAGGACATCCTCCGACTGCTTGCTGCCCAGGCGATGGAAGTAGAGGGAGTGGAACTTATTCTTCTCCGTCGCCGAGCCTTTGCCCCTGCCAGACTCATTCACTTCATCCCCTACTCCCCTTTGCTCAAATACCCAAAGGCAACCTCTGCCTGTGAATGAGGGAACTGGGAGTAGAAGAAGCCAGAGTTGTCCCTCAACCAAGCAACGCTGGTGTAGCGAAGTTTGCTCAGCTCATCCTCCAGCTCCTCGCCGCTGGGGAAACGCTTCACCTGCAGCCGTTCTGAAAGTTAGACAAGGACAGGGCAAGAATAGAGGAGCATTAGCCTTGCAAGTGGTCCAATCGGAGCCTTTCTCGCTGATGCCGTAGGCCATGAGGGAGCCGTCCTTGGTGAAGGAGGTGAACTGGATGGCCGTCGTCCCGTCCTCGCTCAGCTTGTTTGGGTCCATGAAGACCTCGCCCGGACCTTCCGGCTTATCCGCCACGAAGTAGACACTGCAGAAGATGACTCATGGAGCATTGGTGGATGACGAAATAGGGCACCTCTGGTTTTGAAGACCGGAGTTGTGGGAGTAGAGATACTTTCCAGCCCGCTTCGATGGACAGCCGTACTTGGGGTAGTCCCACATGGCTGTCAGCCTGCAATCCAATTCTCATTCAATTAGCTCCAAGGATCAAATGGAACAACATAAGTTTTGATGTGGCTAGAGTTCATTGGAAACTCGCTAGTACAGAAGTAAAAAAATTGAAATTTTATGCTAGATGAGAAAATTGCTAAATTTATGCGCAAAATAATTCTGTCCAAGGACAATTGGACTGAAAAGTGAACTGCTGCTTCATGACGTCGCGATAGGGGCAGGCCTCGATGAAGGGCGCGGAGACGGCGTTGAGCTTGTCCACAAACTCCGCCGTCTCCTCCGCGTCCGGGTCCTCCAGCCATCTGTACGGGTCCGCAATCTGCCAACCCATCCATCCATCCATCAGTCCCAGGAGAAGTGATGATGAAAGAGGTGACGGTTTGGCCGTGGAAGTTGTCGCAGACGCCGCTGTCCTTGCGGGCCAGCGGATAGACGGTGGCGTCAAGGTTGGCCATTCTAACTGATCGAGCCAAAACTGCTATGCTACGCACCAACAGCCGCTGCATGCAATGCGAACGCTGACTCAAGCTGACTTCTGTTTGAGCGGGACGTTTGTGCACACTGGGGCAAAAGAATTGCGCAATTTCGCTATCTCTGCCAAG
Source organism: Ptycholaimellus sp. GST1_10 (assembly GCA_030248095.1). Taxonomy (NCBI): domain Eukaryota; kingdom Metazoa; phylum Nematoda; class Chromadorea; order Chromadorida; family Chromadoridae; genus Ptycholaimellus; species Ptycholaimellus sp. GST1_10. The sequence goes on from JASANA010009163.1 coordinate 3,335, forward strand.
CAGGAGGCAATGGGCTTCAAGCAAGCAATCAGGCGGTAAGATTGAGTAACGATGAAGCAATTGCTACCATTCTTTACTTTGTGCATAATTTGCGCATAAATAAATCATCATCATGTTCGGTAATAACGAAAAAAACTACCTTGAAACAAATGTTTAAAATTTCAAAATACCTAGGCCGTTTCAAAGTGTAACCTCACTTAAAAGCTAGAGGTGTTGACTAAAATCTCTCATAAATGCAGGTGTGAGATCTCCCATTTATTCCATCTCCAAATGGGCAATCTATATCACTTCATTGTATACGAAGGTGTTCCAGATGGTCTTCATCCGCACCGATTGACGCAGTGGGCAGCAACCGCGAGTGTAGGCTTTGATTTAGATTTTAAGAAGCAATGTACGAGAGGAGCAAGGGTGGTTGCATCCGATTTTTTAAAACTCGTTTTTTCGATCGGTTTTTGAAAATACATGACATTATAAGATATTTCACCAAGTGGAACCTGATATTGATCCGTATATGGCTCGCAATGAGCTCAAACAGTTTTGCTGGTCAGCCTTGTATGCAACACATGGATGTGTCAGGTTTGAGCACAATTTATGAATCTGACCTCAAGCAAACTATGGACTTATGGGTATCAAATTGAAGCTAAAAGCCTTCCAAAAACGATGGTGATCCTTGATTTGAACAATTGGTTAATCAAAATCTGTAAATTTGAAAAACATGCGGAAAACCTAAATTTTGTCCAATTTTAGGCAATCAAAAAAAACTTTTTACTCAAAATTTTTGTTCAAAGTGTACATAAACGGTGCCCATAGGCGTTTTTCCCATAAAATTCTGGTCCAGAAGGCAGTGTTAGAATATGAAAAATGGGGTGAGCAAACTGGAGAATTTTCAGTTTTATGGTAGCCACTCAGGATTTTGGCCTATGCTATAACATAGGAGAAACATTCGGTAAAAAATTTTGGTCTCCAAAATAGGCTTTTCTGCCATAAATTATTTCTTTGGGCCCATCTGCTGGTCTCTATGCAATAAAAATTGCCAAAAAACATGTTTACATCAAACTTTTGAATAATTTTTTTACCAATCTTATCTGGAATATATAGTCTGAAGATATGTAATAATTTCACTTTTTCAGAGAAAAAAGTGCATAGAGACCAGCAGATGGGCCCAAAAGAAATAATTTATGGCAGAAAGGCCAAGCCTTTTAGCCTGGAGACCAAAATTTTTTACCTTTTACGAATGTTTCTCCTATGTTATAGCATAGGCCCAAATCCGAGGCTACCATAAAACTGAAAATTCTCCAGTTTGCTCACCCCATTTTTCATATTCTAACACCCCACCACAAAAAAATTTTAAGGGAAAAACGCCTATGGGCACCGCACATGTACACTTTGAACAAAAATTTTGAGTAAAAAGTTTTTTTATTGCACTAAAATTGGACAAAATTTAGGTTTTCCCATGTTTTTCAAATTTACAGATTTTGATTAACCAATTGTTCAAACAAGGATCACCATCGTTTTTGGAAGGCTTTTAGCTTCAATTTGATACCCATAAGTCCATAGTCTTCTGACGTCAATCAAAATTCGTTTCAAAGCCTGACACATCCATGTGTACATGCATACAAGGCTGACCAGCAAAACTGTTTGAGCTCATTGCGAGCCATATACGGATCAATATCAGGGTCCTGGAAACCTGGTGAAATATCATATAATGTCAAAAAAATACAAAAACCAAAAAAAAAAACGAGTTTTAAAAAATCGGATGCAACCCCTTTCCAATGACCTTGCTTCTCTCAGAAAATGCTTCTTAAGTAGGCGCTGCTAGCCTAAGGGCCCTCTTCGCAGACGCGTGCAATTTATGGGTTTTTGCCGGCTTTGTTAGTCAATTCCACATAAAATCAAGAAGCGAACGGACCCACCAGAGCAATACAAAACTCTCAGCGAGTGACAAACTATTTTCAGCTTCCTTGCGCCACAACGGCAAAGCCTCTACGTTTTGCCCAGCATACTTCGCAGCTGGAGCTGTTGCTTGATGATAATCGTTCTGCATAATCTATGTGCAGCTAAAATTACCAGGTGTTTAGGAGAGCTTTTCTGTCAAAGATCTGAGAAAGTGGTTGTCGGAAAGATGGCCATTCAAAACTGGCACTCAAGTAAAACTCAATTTTGCAGATATTTAGGGGCAACTTATTCATAAATATTTTTAAGAAAAAGATACTGAATAGTACTTGAGTTAATTTTTTGAATTGAAATTGGCTGCTGCTGGCGAGTGGGGAGGATGTGAATGTGTGGGCATCTTTTTCCTTTTTCCTTTTTCTTTTTTCTTTTACCACCAGCCCTCCTTCTCAAATCTTCTCACAACAATTTTACCAACGAGGTCATTTTAGAAGGCAGAGGTGGGGAAAATATCGGACGAATGCCTCTACTCGCACAAGATGCCGGAACAGGTGTCATTTATAGTCTCTGGCACTCCTACAATCGGTAGGCTATCAAACTGAGTTAGCAAATTTCACTTGATGAAGCACTTGAGTATCCTCTTTTGCAGTGCAACTGTTTTTCAGTGTTGCTTTTTTCCCTATTCCAACTTGTGTAACTTGTGTAAACTTGTGTAATTATGCGGAGGCTCTTCAGTCTCCTCAACGCCATAAGAAATGCCATCATGAAAGCGGCAGTTGTGGGCGGTTGGCTTCGGATATGAACATCATCTTACATTTTACCGATACTCAGTGGTGTTAGGTGAAACTCCGCGGAGTTTCATTTCATATACCACCTCACCACTCGGAGTTTGATTTTTTTTCCATTTAACCTACTTAGGGGCTCAGTGGTTTGGTTTCATTTTTCATTGCATTTTCCACTTTTCATTTTCATTTTGACTTTTGACTTCTGGGTCTGGAAATTTGCTCGAAAATGGCTGCAAAACAAGACGAGATCAGAAAGAAGAGACATGAAACATGGCAAACATTGAAACAGATGCTTCTACTACTTCAAAAGAGCACTGTTCAGCTGCATGATAACTTCGCTCTGCACCTTTTTAATAGACAGTCTATTGCGGCGGCCATTGAGCAACAGGCCCATTTTGGACAAGAGACGCTCCACTGAGGAGCTAGAGGACGGAATCGCTAGAAGGGCTAGGGCGATGTCCTTGAGAGGGGATGCGAGGATTGGCCACCAGGCCACCTCCGTCAGTCCTTAAGCATACCGCTACATTGCTTTATTGAATGATCATTTAGTGACAGTGAGTGTGACACTCTTCTCAGCCTTGCTGAACTTGAGGCGCTCGTAGTTCTGGGGGTGCTCCTCAAGGACATTGGCACAACAAGACCGTCAGCTGGCAAAAGAACAGAACAATCAGGGGGTGCGGAGAAATTTTTCCACCTTCTTTTCCATTTTAGGTGAAAAGTGAAACTAAAAATGATAAATGGAAAGTGAAACCCCTTTCACTTCACTTTCCAATCCACCTAATTTCGGCATTTTGGTTTCATTTGGAATATAGTTTCACCAAAATTTCTGAAAAATAGTTTTTTTTTCCACTTTTTTTCACTTTTCATTTTTTTTTCACTTTCTACCTAACACCACTGCCGATACTAGCTCAGGCCGAGGAAGCCGTGCCTGTCAATAGATGGCATGTGAACTTGTTTTGCTTGTTATATTACGTAATAAAATTTTATTCGTAAAATTGAGAAAAAGTCGTAAAAGGCTATAAGTCAGGCTAGTCTGCTCATCAAGCTGAATGTCAATTGCTTTATTATTCTGTGGTATATTTTGATAACTTTCGACTTAAGATTTCCCAAAGTCCAAGAAGTCTAGGGCACAGAATGGTAATTTAGACATTGCTGGAAATGTTCAATTCCTTTGTATTAAGGGTTGATAGATAACATGTCGCAATGCATGGTGCTTGATAAATCCTCCCTCGTTTTATCACAGAGGAAGGCGGCGTGGCAGATTGTCACATTTTATGATGCTTGATAATACGTCATTCGTTTTGCGCGACCCATTTATTATCGCCGATAAGACACTAAAGTCTTTTTATTTGACGGTACTGGAGTAATGAAAACTTAAGTTTCATTTTTCTAAACGGTTTCATCAAACGCTTTCACACGGGTTTATTTCTTGAACCGAAAAAAGTTTCTTTCTTTTCTTTCATAGAATTTTATAGTGAGCCAATATCTCAATTTCATCTGAAATTCTCAGATGTCTCGGAAACCTTTAACTAAATAATGATTTTTGGCAAAACTTGCCGATGGTTGACCTTACGCTCCGCTCCGCTGCCTAACTCTGTCAAAAGTGAGAAATCAAACATGTACGTTTTACAATAGTGTTCTCAGATTCTGAGACATTGGCCTTTTTCTTTTGGTTTTTAGGCGCAGTTCAAGCAAATATGAGGATCGAAGTCTAAAAAATTAACAATGTCTGTTTTATTAAATTTTCCTTCTCGACGGTTCAATGCCTCATTCCATAGCGCACTCAAACTGATTCCACTAGCTCCAAATGCTTTTCATTTACTATGAAGTGGAGAGTCACGTTCATTTATAAAACTTATGGAGAGCTTTTATTCACCCAGGTAAGAATCACTAATACCCTTGAAACATCTCAACATGCAATAAGTGGTGCCGGTTTAGTATGTGGTCTACCCGGAAATAGTGGTCTACCGTGAGTGCGTGCAGGTTCCAGGTGCTGCGTTGGCCTGGATGAGCGGCCTGGACGAGCTGGCTGCTGACTGGTCGGCAACACCCAGGGCCCATCAAAACCCATCATTGAGTTGTCAATAAGCACACTCAAAGCGTTTTATTCATCAATAGCACACAAAGTTATCACATTAGATGACAAAATTCATGGTAGACCACATACTAAACCAGTTTACACAGGTAGACCACATACTAAACCAGATATTCGACGGTAGACCACATACTAAACCGGCACCCAATAAGTTGCTGTATCGGACAACATTGCGGAGTTTTTTCTCCTCTGACGCTTCATTTCTCCCAGTCTAATTAAACGCATATTTTTTAATTTTCAGGGATGCCTTCATCCGGCATATCCAGATCTCATTAATAAAGGATTCAATTAGTTCTAGCAATATCCTTCCAATCGCGCGTACTTCCGTCGACTTCTTTCCCAGCCGCTGCCTTCAAAAGCCCAGATCAATTATTGATACGAGGAGTGCTGGGAGGTGTCAGAAAAAGGAGGCGCTGTGTCAGTTTCAGGAGGAAAGGCGGTGGATGAGGTTGGGGGGGGGGGGACTTTTCTCGCGTGCGCAGGGCAGATAGCCCTAATTAATCCTTTGTCTCAACCTTTTAGCTGGCGGCGGCGTCACCTGAGGCCTCCTCCGCCGGGATTGGCTTGATAAGAAGAGCTCTTGAAGACAGCTCCCCTAAGCAGGAGGCCAAGTGAGGCTAATCGCGGCCCTTGGGAGGATGACGCTGAATCTGGAGAGCCTCTACCGACTGCTCAACGCCAGCCTTCTTCGCAAGCTCACACGCTGCCGCCAGCTCTACGGTCTCCTCTCTCCTAGCCTTTTCCTGCCCCTGTCCCCTTTCTGCCCAGTCTTGCTTGGCCCCCAGCCTTCTCTACTCTGGGACAGGCCGCCTCATTTGGGCTGGGCCCAGTGTCAAATTGCGTTTGCGGGGAAAGGGAAATCTGCCTGTCTCCTCTCTATGACGCCTCGCTCAGACTGCAGCTCTCCTAGTTTTCTTCTTTTCTTTCCTTTCCTGTCGGCTCATAAGGGACAGGAGCAGGTGCTAAGCTGTGCGAACCTAAACGAATGAAAAAAAACCGCATATGCCTTTCGACGCAGGATTATTTACGTAAACAGGCATCAGATTAGCCAAAGTAAGCCGGCCATCTGTCGAGTCACCAGCTTACAAATCCTTTCATACTTAGCCCAATCAGTTGAACGATCCGAAAAATGTGATTTTAATTGTTTTCATGCTACATCAGCGAATGCATCAGGGATGTCATTGTGATGCTCCCAGTAGACAACGTTATCCATGGCTGCCTATGTGGCCCATGTCTTCTAGGAGGCTCAAGGCTGCCATCTTGCTTCTTTTTCGATATCCTTCTCCTCCTCAGTCATATTACTCCCCTTTTCTAGAAGAGGCAGCTGCTGAGAGGAAGAGTGTGATAGGTGGGATGACTGATGTGTGTTTCTGGCGGAAGGAAGAGAGGGTGGGAGGAAAAAGTGAATTTGCGGGGCTGTGTGGAGGGAGGCGAAGTTGGCAGGAGCCTTAGGAAGCAGCAAAGGGGCAGGGCAGGGTGCAGGGTTGAGAGGGAAAGAGGGGACGAGCCTCGAATCTAGTTAGACAAATGTCCTCTCAGCGGCTTTAAGATCAGGCCGGCTTCCATGTCATTTTTGCCCTCAACCCTCTCGCATCGCTCCTCTTCCTCACCAGCTCCTCCTCTCCTTTTCCCCGCCCATCTTTGCCCATCCTCCCTCCGGGCTAGCATCATCCCAGCCAACTCCTCCGGCACCCTGAACGGAGTCGAATTGGAAGCCCTACAGGCTGCCTGGGGGGTCGCAAAAAGCAGTCCAACCTCCCCATTACCGGCTCTGGCAGGGTAATCTTAGACTCCCTTTCTGAGGCCCGGCCATGGCCTGACGCAGGTCTGCTGCTGATATTGCAAGTTGATGGAGGACTTTTGGGGAGGTGGAAAGATCAGGTGATGTGGATGGTTACAGAGAATAGGCCATCTAAGATTAGCGCTTGGCGCTGGATTAAGGGGCGACAGGTGCTCTAGCTTTTATCCAGATTGAAGCTGAGTATGCCCCGCTGCTAAGCAATGCTTGGACTGCCTTAGAGCAAAAATGGGAGTATGCTAGGAAAAGAGGGGAGGCGGAGTTTGAGCGGCTTTGCCTCGTCTTTCGCCTCCCCATCCCCTCATTTGGCCAGCTAGCCTGCGGGCCCTTCTGGCGCTCTCTATGCAGCCTGGATTAGTTGCAGCCGACAGATTGAGGCTCTCTTTTCACACTCCTCCAGCCCTCCAAATGCTCACCACCATATGCCCAGGTTGGCTTTTAGTTTGCTTCCCACTGTGTTGAAGTGAGATTGAAATTGTGGAAAAGTGTGGCCTGGATTTGACAGGGCAGAACGTGAGCATGGTGGGCAACGTGAGTCGGGAGGTGTGCGTGAATCGTTCCTATGAAAGCTACGGGCGACAGATTCCCGAGGCCATACTCCTATGGCTTCGTGTATCCCAAGGTTCTATTTTCCTAGTCTGTTGTTCTGCGATCTTTAGTGTAGACGTTTCGGGAGGATTCGGAGTACTTGACTTCGATTTGAATTTGGGTACTCCCTTTTTTAATGCAATATTGACTTGTAAAATACCTGAAAAAATGTAAAAAAATTTGGATAGTCCAATTTCAAAGTGGATTTAAAAATTTCAGATTGTCCGATAGATAAAATAAGGTAAGATTCGCCGAAGATCAAATTGGCACAATGTTAATTTGATGCTCAAAGAAGCTATAGTTAAATATAGTTTAAAAAAGCGGGAGCGGGCTCTATCAACTTGGCCTATAGCTACTTGAATTTCGTTAATATTTATAAAGTATGCGTATTTTATAAATGTTTGACCTAAGGGATATTCAACATTGGGAAGTCATACGCTAACTTGATTATTCGAACTTAGTAAAACCATAGGGTACTGCATCGTTGAATCATGGAATCCTGGGGGACTATAGCTAGAAAACAATATGCCTCCAATTAACCGTGTTGCTATGCTCAAGGACAAAAAACCCGTTTATCTTATCCTAATGACTCAGCAAAACTAATCCCTTCTCAAAGCAGGCCTAGCTCATTTTCCATAACAATCTTATCATGCGATAAGCTTAATGGAGCAAAGAGCGGACAGGGATTACAAAGGAAAAAAGCGTTCGGGTGCAGGGTTGTGGTGGTACACAGTGTCGGTGTCGGTGTTCTCGGCGGCGCTGTACTGCGTCGTCTTCTGGGGCCTCATTCGGAAGCGGGAAAAGTGGCGCAAACTCCCACTCATGCTCACCATCACCTGTGTGGATGGCCTCATGCTCCTCACCATGGGGGTTTCTTCTTTCACCCTTCTTCCGCCTTGATGGAGTAAGAGAGGCGGAGTTGAGGTGGCAGTGATAGCACAGCGATTTCTGCCTTCCAATACAGTGGCTGGCGCTATCCTCTGCAAAGCCATGCTCTACACTACCAATGTGGCCGCTTTCTCCACCAACTGGTGCTGGGTACTGCTCTGGGCACAGCGTTATGTCGCCGTCTTCTATCCACTCCTGCGCATACGCAAAAGCTTCAACATGAAACCCTTTCTATTCGGCTAGCTATTCCCAACTTTTCCTATCCCAAAACTTGCCATCAATGACTACAAAGTACTTTCACTCAAACTACGCCTGTAAATCTGTGATTGATCAGGATCGTCGTCTGTGCTATTATTCACATCTACAAGTTTGTTTTAAAGGAAGCTTGAATTTTACCTATATTCAATAAGCTTTGAAGATGCGTGTAAATATCTAAACGTGTTGCAGGCCTGCTGGCGGTAGTTTGCCTGATCGAAAGCTGGACAATTTTCGTGGCCACGGAGTACAGCGTAGGCGGGATACACTTTTGCGGCCTCAACACCGTCATCTGGTCACTGCCTTTGCTCAGCTTCCCAGCCAGGGAAGGAAGGGTGACTACAGGCCGATGCCATCGATGAAATGGATGATCCTGGCGGAGGCCTTCCTCTCCTACTTCATCCCCTTCTTCCTGGTCACCGTGGCCAACGTGCGCGTCATCTGCCGCACCTTCGGACTCAGCTCCCTACCCGCCTCCGTCCTTGAGGTTCTATCCTCCTTCCTCACTCTCCCGCTTCAACCCTTCTTTTAACCTTGAGGTGACGAAGGAGAGCATCCATACGCAGGGACTGCCTACCTCCTCCCTGCCCGTAGGCCAGAAGGCCACCAGCAGCTCCTGTCTCTCCGACTCCTACAAGATCGTCAACTCCAACACCGCCCGCCGCACCAAACGACTCCGCCAACAGGTCCTACTCAAGACCATCCTCGCCGCCAGCCTCGATCTTGGTCCCACCTTCCTCTCTCACCTCCCATTACCCCGTCTTACGCCCTGCCATTCCTTCAGGCCTTAACTTCATGGACTACCTCGTCCACCTCACCGACAACTTCATCCCGCTCCACACTCTGCTCCCCAATTTCAAGGTTCGCCCCTCTCTGCCTTCCTCTGCCGCTGACAAGATCCAAAATCTCGCCCTCCATCCCCAGGTGAAGCTGGCCGTGGAAACAACCGCCTTCATCCTCTATTTCATCCAGTACCCACTCATCGTCTTCTACGTCAAGATCGTCACCCACGACCTGCGCCGCAAAGGCAGAGGTGAGAGGAAGCCTGAGAGGTGGTGGGAGGATGTAAGCTGGGTGTGATGTGAGGCGGTAGCGGTGCTGAGACGGCAGTGCCGTCAATGGGAGGCTCCCGGTCGGTGGCGCGGGTGCGGCGCGGGGGTCGTGAGTCGGAGACGGTGATGGGGACGGGTGGGGAGTGCTCCTCGGCGGCGCCGTCCCCGACAGTGACGCCGATCCACTCCCGCTACCCCTCCTTCTCCGCCGCCCAGCCCTACAACCCGCAGGCCATCACCTTCGTCCGCCACGCCGCCTCCTTCCAGCGCCAGCGGAGCACCATCGCCGTCGCCGAGCGCACCTACTCTTCAACCTCCGCTATCTAGCAGCCCCTCACCTCTCCCCTCAGTTTCTCCTTTACACCCCCCGCCCTCTTGGAGGGGAAGGAATGGCTCTCATCATAGGGGAACTTCTTGGCTCTTTTTTTGCTTAAGCTCCTTTCTTTTTCTTGCTTCAATATCGAGCTTTAGCTTCGCCCTCCGAGAAAAGTAATTTTAGTCACCTTCCCCTGTACAGTAGTACAATGTGCTTTTTACTGTAATTGCCGCTGTAATTTGGGGTAGTATGAGAATAATTGTTAAATTGATGATGAAGCAGGTGTGAAATTATTCAACTCGGTCTATGACATTCCTATGACATGACAAATTATTCAACATGATCTATGACATTCCTTTCCTTGCTATGGGCAAATATACTTGCAGACATATATAAGAGATCTCATGTGATCCAAGAATCGCTCGTTGTGATACGAAGTTTTCATCCAATGCTTATACAGGTTTTTGGCTTTGAAGATCATTTGATGAAAGATGCTTTCCAACGTAGCTAAAACACAAAACTAAAAGCTTTAGCGAAAAGCAAAAACGAAAAGCTTAGCGAAAAACATATGCAATGATGCCACCTTTAGCACTGCATTTTTTGCAAAATGATGAGTTAGACAGGTTTTTCCAACTTTTAGTTGAATTTTAAAATTAGAAGGCACACAATAACCTTATCATTTTCCTAAATTACATTCTAAAGGGCATATTCCACGCCGTTAACTTTTTTGCGCGGCCGAAGGCCGCCTGCCGCGGAGGGCAGGGCAGCCGGAGGCGGGAGGCGGCGACCACCCCCGCCCAAAACAAAAAAAAAAAAAAAAAAAAAACAAAAAAAAAAAAAAAAAAAAAAAAAAAAAAAAAAAAATCTTTGTCAAGAATCTCGATTCAAGCCGTTTACCGCATTCAGTATCATTTCGACTGCCTAATCCACCAACTACAACAGAAGGTTTAAAGAAAAATATTATTATTGTCTTTTTCAAGCCAAGAAGTGCTAGCAATAAATTAATTTGACGTATTGCTCTCAAACAAAAAGAATGGATTGTCGTATAATTTATTATATAAGCTCTAGTCGCAAAGTCGCTGGTTTAGGTCAATGAAAGGTAAAACAGTTTTGCTAATAGCGGTATTCAGGAAAAGAAGCAGAGAGATTGTCTCTAATAGCTCCCGATTCTCTAATGGATTTTGAGAATGTCGGCACAGCAGTCGAAAGACGCCTAGTTTTCTGACACGATAAACACTTTCAAATCTGAAAATCTCGAGCAAACTGTACAGATCATTCCCAAAATTTGAATGTCTCTAATGAGCTGGAAGGCCGATTGTGTGGAGAAAACCAATTCAACCCGAAACTTTCGTAAGACTTTTTACAATCTTCTTCAAGCAATTGCACTAAAAAGATGGAAGCAAATGTCTTCTTTCTTCCCTGCAGCTGATGATACCTGGTTCTTCGCCAATCTAAGCGACTGCATGGACAACGAGAGAGTGGGCACAGCGGGTCAGGGCATTCCAGAGTCCTTCCACCTCTGGCTCCGGGTGAGCAGAGGTGCGCTTCCCATCACTGCCTCCCTAGCCAGAGCAAACCTTTGACCTCTGCTGGTGCTCAGGGCTCTGGTGGTACTCAGTGCTGATGTCCCTGGCCTCCTGCCTCATCTACGGCCTCGCAGCCGGCCATCTGCTCCGACGACGCCAGAACTGGCCCGCCTATCAGCTCCCCATCCTAGTCGCCATCCTCGTCCTCGACTCCCTCATGCTCTACCTGACCACTGTTTCTTCGCCTCCTCCTCCCTTTGGCTCTACTGACCATGCCCAGATGACTTGCCAGGTCTGTCTGATGACTCAGCACTTCCTGGAGCCTGACACCCCGCTGGGTGGTGTACTCTGCAAACTTATGCTCTTCTCCTCCAACCTCGCCGCCTGCTTCACCAACTGGTTTCACAAGACTGCTTCATAGGGAAACGAAGTGGAAGAGGCTAGGTGCTGGGTGGCCCTCTGGTTCCGGCCCTATATGGCCCTGTTCCACCCCAGCCGAAGCCCATGCCGCAGCATCAGCTATCATCTGGCCGGTAGAGCAGTCCACTGCCTCAGCTACCTACCAATGAGACCAACCTCCACCAGGCTTGCTCACAGCAGTGCTATTGCTGGAAAGCTGGACCTTGCTCGCTGGCCGGGAGTTGAGTGTCGGCGGGCTGCACTTCTGCAGTCTTGACCACAAATCATGGTGCCAGGCTCTATATTCTGGCAATTCGGGCAATCATAATAGCTACAGGCCGCTTTGGCTGCTGCGCTCTGCGATGCTAGTGGAGTCCACATCAGCCTTCCTACTCCCCTGTCTCCTTCTCGCCCTGGCCAGTCTTCGCCTCCTCCTCCACTCCGTCGGACGCTACACTGCTGCCCCCGCAGTGCCCAGCATTGCTCAGGTTCGCCTGCCCTATTCAATCAGCTCAGAATGATGGGGGAGTCATTGAAGTGTTCTGTGTCGGATGGCGGCGATAGTCGCGGCTCCAGCGTGGCCAATCGTCGGGACAGCATCACAGTGGTTCGCAGCAGTGCTCAGAGCCAGCGCCGACTCTGCCGAACTCGCCTCCTCCTGCGCAGTCTACTGGCTGCCGGCCTAGACCTGGGCACCCTTCACTCAGCCGCCCAAACACCAGTAGTAGCATTTGGTGTGGCTGCTTTAGGCTTCAGCCTGCCGAAGAGCCTGCTGGATGTGGCCGGGAGTTTTCTGCCGCTGGGGAGTTGGTTGGGTGAAGGCTGGACGGCGATTGGCCTGGAGTCTGCAGCTCAGCTGCTCTACTGGCTCCAGTACCCCTGCATCATACTACACGTCCTCCTGCTGGCGAAGGATGCCGGCAAAGGCTCCTTGCGATACAAGCGTTGGCTTGCTTTTGCTCTCTGAATGGAAGAGAATCATTGAAGCAAAGCAATCGCCGGTTGGATCAAAATATATGTCAGAAATCTTTGTGTGAGCTACCAGCATTTTATTTAGGCAAATGCACGGCGGAAGCGGCGAATTCCATTGCTGACAACCGCCGCGGACGTTCTGGGCCTCGACAATCCATCGAGCTGCTAAAAGGTTTTTTGATAACACTGCTAATTTTGGGCCCGATTTAGGAAATGTTTTAGAGATGAGCGACAAAGAGCCTTGCTCCGTCAAGTTCTCACTGAGTCAGCCGTCAATGGCTAACCGAAGAAGTGTTTCTTTCATCTCTCATTTCGAATCTCAGCCTCAAATAATTTAGTAAGTGAATGAGTGAGTGTTATTTATATTCTTCTTTATTCATTCTTTGGCTTTTATTGACCAAGAATTCGCGGTTTTTCTGATTCTAAAATAGAGATAAAAATAATCTTGTTTGATATTGGGATAAACAAGAGCAGTCGAACACAGCCAATCTAAATGACAAGGATGCACTTTCTGGCGACAATAATGCACTAATATATCGTGAAAACGGCATCAGAGACAGAGTCGAAAATGCCCGTCCATGGTTTCCAAGTAATCTAAGCTTTTCCCGCCTCAATCAAGGCTAGATTTAGGTAAGTTTAGTTAAAAGGCTAACCAGAGCTTCTAACCAAAAACATTAGAATTATCCGCGTCAACGCAGTTGAGAGGACAGAACTGGGACAGGATGGTGGCCCCGTCCAGGTAGCGGGAAATGAACGGATACCACAGCTCCTCTTTTTCACTACATTATACCTCATGTCCCAACCGCTTCTCTCAAGAAAGGGGGTTGTGAACCAGTTGATGATGCGCGGGACGTGAAGGATGCGGCGTCGAAAATGAATCTCCAGGCTCGTCGGTCCCTTGGCAAAGTGCCAGGTGAGCAGGCCGCAGAGCAGTCGATTGCCCACTCCACTACCGCCAGCCACCATCACCTCCGCCATCACCGTCACCTTCAAGGATCGAGCTCATCAGTCCTGCAGGAGGAGAGAAAGGGGGCAGACCAAGACTTGCAGTTGGCGACGCTCCTCGAGAATGTCCACAAGCTCCAGCTCGTAGTTGAGGATGGCCGTGAAGGTGGCCTGGGGCTCTCGACTGCGCAAATGGGCTTCTACGCTGACGTTCAGCACATCGTCCAGCTCCATCTCCCACTGCTGTCGGTACACCCGACCCTCCTCTTTGTCTAAACTATCTCATCGGGATCAATTGCTTCAGCGGGAAAATGTAGACCAGAATGAGCTGGTGGGCTGGGAAGGCGAAAGAAGGCGCTGGATTTGAGCGGGGCGAAGTTCTCCTGCTGGGTAAGGGAGTAGCGGAAGAGCAGGAGACTGTGGCCCACGTTGACCACGAAGCCCCACTCCTCCTTCAGCAGATAGAAGGGCGCCTGTGTCCGCCTGTGCCAATCCATCACTCCTTTCTGACCACAAAGCCAAATGCGACCCACCGGCATTGGGGCACGGTGACCAGTTCGTGCTCCGGGACGACGAGGAAGGAGCGGGGCGAGAGTGGGGCTATGAAGAGGAGGTGGCGGAGTTGGGAGGGCGCCGGAGGCACTCCAACTAAAAGGGAGCTGGGACAGGCGGGCCTCTGGAGAAGCTGTAGAGTCATGGCACTGCTGCCGGTCACCGCCTCCTCCTCCTCCGAGAAGAAGCAGTCGTCCTTCCAGGGCCAGTCTGAGGATGAGGCTGGGGCTTGATGGATTGAGAAGGGGGGAAGAGATGGAGGACTGAGAAAGCAGAGGAGGCGAAGTCCGTCCAAACGCGGCTCCCAGAAGTGGATGCGAAGGATGCACTGCTGCTCTGTGTCCGCACTCCGTACCTCTTCATAGGACAGCAGGCTGGTGTCTGAGCAGGCGAAGCCCAGAAAGACGCTGCAATCTTTTGGCTGTCTCCAAATTGGACTCAACTTAGATTGCAATGACTCAAATCTTCAATTTATACGTCAATAACTTGAAAGTGGGAGAGAACTTTCGGAAGGCGATATCCTCGGATGCTGATTGCTCCAAGAGACTCTCCAGTTGAACGGAGTGGCGAATGGTGGGCGGGTGGCAGGAGCAGGGCCGGCAGCTGGGTCCTGGACGAACTTGAAAGTGGGTGAGTACTTTCGGAAGGCGATATCCTCGGAGGCTGATTGCTCCAAACGGGGGGCTCCAGTTGAACGGAGTGGCGAATGGTGGGCGGGTGGCAGGAGCAGGGCCGGCAGCTGGGTCCTGGACGAACTTGAAAGTGGGTGAGTACTTTCGGAAGGCGATATCCTCGGAGGCTGATTGCTCCAAACGGGGGGCTCCAGTTGAACGGAGTGGCGAATGGTGGGCGGGTGGCAGGAGCAGGGCCGGCAGCTGGGTCCTGGACGAACTTGAAAGTGGGAGAGTACTTTCGGAAGGCGATATCCTCGGAGGCTGATTGCTCCAAGAGGCGCTCCAGTTGAACGGAGTGGCGAATGGTGGGCGGGTGGCAGGAGCAGGGCCGGCAGCTGGGTCCTGGACGAACTTAAAAGTGGGAGAGTACTTTCGGAAGGCGATATCCTCGGAGGCTGATTGCTCCAAGAGGCGCTCCAGTTGAACGGAGTGGCGAATGGTGGGCGGGTGGCAGAAGCAGGGCCGGCAGCTGGGTCCTGGACGAACTTGAAAGTGGGAGAGTACTTTCGGAAGGCGATATCCTCGGAGGCTGATTGCTCCAAGAGGCGCTCCAGTTGAACGGAGTGGCGAATGGTGGGCGGGTGGCAGGAGCAGGGCCGGCAGCTGGGTCCTGGACGAACTTGAAAGTGGGTGAGTACTTTCGGAAGGCGATATCCTCGGAGGCTGATTGCTCCAAACGGGGGGCTCCAGTTGAACGGAGTGGCGAATGGTGGGCGGGTGGCAGGAGCAGGGCCGGCAGCTGGGTCCTGGACGAACTTGAAAGTGGGAGAGTACTTTCGGAAGGCGATATCCTCGGAGGCTGATTGCTCCAAACGGGGGGCTCCAGTTGAACGGAGTGGCGAATGGTGGGCGGGTGGCAGGAGCAGGGCCGGCAGCTGGGTCCTGGATGAACTTGAAAGTGGGAGAGTACTTTCGGAAGGCGATATCCTCGGAGGCTGATTGCTCCAAACGGGGGGCTCCAGTTGAACGGAGTGGCGAATGGTGGGCGGGTGGCAGGAGCAGGGCCGGCAGCTGGGTCCTGGACGAACTTGAAAGTGGGTGAGTACTTTCGGAAGGCGATATCCTCGGAGGCTGATTGCTCCAAGAGGCGCTCCAGTTGAACGGAGTGGCGAATGGTGGGCGGGTGGCAGGAGCAGGGCCGGCAGCTGGGTCCTGGACGAACTTGAAAGTGGGTGAGTACTTTCGGAAGGCGATATCCTCGGAGGCTGATTGCTCCAAGAGGCGCTCCAGTTGAACGGAGTGGCGAATGGTGGGCGGGTGGCAGGAGCAGGGCCGGCAGCTGGGTCCTGGACGAACTTGAAAGTGGGTGAGTACTTTCGGAAGGCGATATCCTCGGAGGCTGATTGCTCCAAACGGGGGGCTCCAGTTGAACGGAGTGGCGAATGGTGGGCGGGTGGCAGGAGCAGGGCCGGCAGCTGGGTCCTGGATGAACTTGAAAGTGGGAGAGTACTTTCGGAAGGCGATATCCTCGGAGGCTGATTGCTCCAAACGGGGGGCTCCAGTTGAACGGAGTGGCGAATGGTGGGCGGGTGGCAGGAGCAGGGCCGGCAGCTGGGTCCTGGATGAACTTGAAAGTGGGAGAGTACTTTCGGAAGGCGATATCCTCGGAGGCTGATTGCTCCAAACGGGGGGCTCCAGTTGAACGGAGTGGCGAATGGTGGGCGGGTGGCAGGAGCAGGGCCGGCAGCTGGGTCCTGGACGAACTTGAAAGTGGGTGAGTACTTTCGGAAGGCGATATCCTCGGAGGCTGATTGCTCCAAACGGGGGGCTCCAGTTGAACGGAGTGGCGAATGGTGGGCGGGTGGCAGGAGCAGGGCCGGCAGCTGGGTCCTGGATGAACTTGAAAGTGGGAGAGTACTTTCGGAAGGCGATATCCTCGGAGGCTGATTGCTCCAAGAGGCGCTCCAGTTGAACGGAGTGGCGAATGGTGGGCGGGTGGCAGGAGCAGGGCCGGCAGCTGGGTCCTGGACGAACTTGAAAGTGGGTGAGTACTTTCGGAAGGCGATATCCTCGGAGGCTGATTGCTCCAAACGGGGGGCTCCAGTTGAACGGAGTGGCGAATGGTGGGCGGGTGGCAGGAGCAGGGCCGGCAGCTGGGTCCTGGACGAACTTGAAAGTGGGTGAGTACTTTCGGAAGGCGATATCCTCGGAGGCTGATTGCTCCAAGAGGCGCTCCAGTTGAACGGAGTGGCGAATGGTGGGCGGGTGGCAGGAGCAGGGCCGGCAGCTGGGTCCTGGACGAACTTGAAAGTGGGAGAGTACTTTCGGAAGGCGATATCCTCGGAGGCTGATTGCTCCAAGAGGCGCTCCAGTTGAACGGAGTGGCGAATGGTGGGCGGGTGGCAGGAGCAGGGCCGGCAGCTGGGTCCTGGACGAACTTGAAAGTGGGAGAGTACTTTCGGAAGGCGATATCCTCGGAGGCTGATTGCTCCAAGAGGCGCTCCAGTTGAACGGAGTGGCGAATGGTGGGCGGGTGGCAGGAGCAGGGCCGGCAGCTGGGTCCCGGACGAACGCGCCCGCATATCTGAGCCTTTTTGATCTTTGCAGCACTGAAGAGCTTAGAAAAGTAAAAGCAAGACCTCTCGGTTTCTGAGCAGAAGAGGAAGTGCTGCTGAGTGCTTCCGCATGCTTCAAAGCTTTTTGCGGCTTCATTAGGGGTTTGTTACGTTTGAAGAAATGCTCAAAATGCCTTCAATGCCTTATTCGGAAAAACATTCATGGGCGGCAGTTTTATTGAGCTGATTGGTTAGAATTCAAGCAAA
>JASANA010009165.1:0-41979 GCA_030248095.1 Ptycholaimellus sp. GST1_10
GCACGAGCGGACGAGATTCAGAGCCAAGCTCAACCCCAGGAACAGACACTCCACCCTGGACTCCCTCACTGCTGACGTTCCCTCTTCTCCTCTCCTTCCCCGCATACTCAGTCAGACCAGGGGGCGCTAAACGGGGGTGGGCATTGAAGCAGCTGAAGGCGGCTGAGATGCTGGAGCAGTCGCGGGAGCTGCTGGCGAGCGACGTGGGGCTCCCTCCTCACTTTCCTCCATCCCCTCCCTTCTCCTTTGCAGCACCCGCCCTCCCCATTCATTTCCCTCCCCCTGCACAGTCTGCACACCTCCCCCCCTCCGACCTTCTTTCACACCCCCCCCTTCCCCTGCCTCCTGCCCTTCCAACTGAGAAAGCTGGAGAGGAGGTCGGCCACCCTCTCCAGAGCGAGGGCTGGAGATAGGGGAGGAGGCACGAGCGGACGAGATTCAACGCAGAGCTGGACCCCAGGAACGGACGCTCCACCCTGGACTCCCTCACTGCTGACGTTCCCTCTTCCCCTTCCTCCACCTCTCGAGACGAGGGCTGGAGATGGAGGAGGAGGCACGAGCGGACGAGGTCAGACCCAAGCTCAAGCCCAGGAACGGACGCCTTTCCACCCTGGACTCCCTCACTGCTGGGCCTCACCCTCTTCTCCTCTCCTTCCCCATCTCGGTCAGAAGGGGGCGCTAAACGGGGGTGGGCGTCAACAGCTCAAGCGGCTACGAGATGCTGGAGCCGAGCTACCCCGCGGGAGCTGCTGGCGAGCGAGCGTGAGGGCTCTCTCACTCCCTCCTGACTCTCCCTTCCTTCCCCCTTTCCAGCGCACCTCATCACTCCCCCTGCACAGTCTGCACACCTCCCCACCTTCTTCACACCCCTTCCCTGCCTCTGCCTTCCAACTAGAAGCTGAGAGAGGTGCCACCTCTTCAGACAAGGGCTGGAGATGGAGGAGGAGGCACGAGCGGACGAGATTCGAGCCAGAGCTCAACCCCAGGAACGGAGAAATTTTTTTTTTTTTTTTTTTTTTTTTTTAGCGCGCTCCACCCTGGACTCCCTCACTGCTGACGTTCCCTTTTCCCCTTCCTCCACCTCTCACGACGAGGGCTGGAGATGGAGGAGGAGGCACGAGCAGACGGGTCTGGAGCCGAGCTCAGACCCGCAGGACCGGACCCTCCCACCCTGGACTCCCTCACCCCTGACGCCCCCTCTTCTCCCTCTCCCTTCCCGCATTGCTCGGTCAGAAGGGGGCGCTAAACGGGGGGTGGGCATGAACAGGCTGAGCAGCTAGAGATGCTGGAGCAGTCGCGGGGAGCTCCTAGCAAGCGACGTGAGGGGCTCTCTCACTCCTCGTCCCCTTCCCTTCCCCCTTCCAGCACACCGCCCCTTGCGTTCACCTTCCCCCCCCTGCACAGTCTGCACACCTTCCCACCTTCTTTCACACCCCTTCCCTGCCTCTGCCTTCCGACTGAAGCCGAGGAGGTGCCGCCTCTCGAGACGAGGGCTGGAGATGGAGGAGGAGGCACGGGCCCAAGAGATTCGAGCCAAGCTCAACCCCAGGAACGGACGCTACCACCCTGGACTCCCTCACTGCTGACCCCCCCTTTACCCCCTTTCCTCCACCTCTCAACACTAAGGCTGGAGATGGAGGAGGAGGCGCGGGCGGACGAGATTCGAGCCAAGCTCAAGCCCAGGAACGGACGCTCCACCCTGGACTCCCTCACTGCTGACGTTCCCTCTTCTCCTCTCCTTCCCGCATACTACGAGTCAGAAGGGGGCGCTAAACGGGGGGTGGGCACTGAAGCAGCTAAAGCAGCTAGAGATGCTGGAGCAGTCGCGGGAGCTGCTGGCGAGCGACGTGAGGGCTCTCTCACTCCTAGTCCCCTTCCCTTCCCCTCCGCAGCACCGCCTCAGTTCACTTCCCCCTGCACAGTCTCCGCACACCTTCCCACCTTCTCTCACACCCCTTCCCTCCTTTTTTTTTTTTTTTTTTTTTTTTTTTTTTTTTTTTTTTTTTTTTTTTTTTTTTTTTTTTTTTTTTTTTTTTTTTTTTTTTTTTTTTTTTTTTTTTTTTTTTTTTTTTTTTTTTTTTTTTTTTTTTTTTTTTTTTTTTTTTTTTTTTTTTTTTTTTTTTTTTTTTTTTTTTTTTTTTTTTTTTTTTTTTTTTTTTTTTTTTTTTTTTTTTTTTTTTTTTTTTTTTTTTTTTTTTTTTTTTTTTTTTTTTTTTTTTTTTTTTTTTTTTTTTTTTTTTTTTTTTTTTTTTTTTTTTTTTTTTTTTTTTTTTTTTTTTTTTTTTTTTTTTTTTTTTTTTTTTTTTTTTTTTTTTTTTTTTTTTTTTTTTTTTTTTTTTTTTTTTTTTTTTTTTTTTTTTTTTTTTTTTTTTTTTTTTTTTTTTTTTTTTTTTTTTTTTTTTTTTTTTTTTTTTTTTTTTTTTTTTTTTTTTTTTTTTTTTTTTTTTTTTTTTTTTTTTTTTTTTTTTTTTTTTTTTTTTTTTTTTTTTTTTTTTTTTTTTTTTTTTTTTTTTTTTTTTTTGCCTTCCAACTTTTCTAGAAGCTGAGAGAGGTGATGAGAGTAGGCGATAGGCTTGCGTGCAGATGAAGCTTCAGGAGGCGATAGCCAAGAGTGAAAGGAGGAAGCATTTTTCAGATAGGGCGCGGGCCGGGCATCAACTGGGACACGGTGGGCTTGCTGGACAATACACTTGGACCAGCTAAAGGGTTGGAATCGCCATTGCACATATTTACCGCCATCCACATCAACAACCTCTCCACAGCCATCTCCCCCCTTGCCTCCATCTTCTTCAATGTTACCCCAACTCCCTCCTGCCTAACCTCTTCAGCCCAAAGCCTTCTTGGTGCAGATCATTATCACATCTCATTTCTCCTTCACAGTACAGAAGCATAGCTGTCTGTGACTCCTCTTGGGGAGCAGTCCAGCAGCTTTCTGAACCAAGAGGTTTCTAAGTGCCTTGAATCAGGAAATGAATCTGAAGTTGTAAGCCTTCTTCTTATTTGTGACCTGGAGTTTGGCAAGTTGTGGCCAGTCCTGGAGCCTTTGCAGACCCCTGTAGCACTAGACTCTCTGTTCTTCCGCTTCTCAGTCAACCTCCCTACCTATTGCCCAAATTTGGTTTAGCCCGTTTGGCCATTTTCTTTGTACCGTTTTCTGGCATAGAATAAAAAGAGATACCACGATGCTCATGCAGCATGAAATGAAGGCATATTCACAAATACCAAGCAACTGTGGTGCGGGAGCGGGGCCTGAGGCTGAAGATGGGATGGAGAGAAATACTCCAGTTGGGGTCAAGGCTTCACTCAGCCATGGTTGCATGTCTCAGGTCTTCTCCGCTTTGCTCCGCTCGTGTTCACGCCCATGCTGGCAGTGGCTGGAGGGCGGCGAGGGGCTGCCTGCGCCTTGCTCCAGGCAGAAAGCAACCACTTGCACACTCCACCCTCGGCCAGGAAAAGCTTGGGGCTCTCTGTCGGGAGAGTAGCTTTCCCCATGGCCAGATCACGAGAAGGCGTTGCTCTGCTTGGGGCAGCTGAAGGTGTGCACAGTTGGTCAGAGCTGAAGATGGGAGGCCGTGTTCTACAGACCTTCGAAGTCTGTCTCCGGAGCACTCCCCAACTCATAGCAGTTGCACCAGCACACGGATGCAGAATGTGAGCCATGATTTGCCACGACAAGACATGAACGCGCGTGGGATGGCTCACGGCGTCCGACGATGGAAAAGGGCTGATGCAGAAGTCTGAGCCTTCATTTGCCATCCCATCGGATGTCTCAGCCTGTGGCAAACGGCAGTCCGTGGCAAACAGGTAATTAGATATTAATAACACAATTTTGCATGATGATGGACATGCTTTAGGTCATAATGATATGTTAAAATTAAAAGGACTAAAATTCCATGTCAGCAGTTTCCAGTTAAAATCACATTATCAAGTTTCCATTTTACAATTTCCAAGTCAAATTTTTTTCCCAAAGCAGAAATTATTCTCATTGTAAAAAATTTTTATACCATCATTAAGTAATTTTATAAAAATCCATAATTTATGCGTCTCTTAGAATTTTTTTAAACCTAGAGATTTGGTTTATAACAGTAAATCAGATATATTAGAAATTTCCCCCAATGATATTAAAGGGAAACAATACTTATGAATTGATGTCAGAATTTTTATCTGCTGGTACATTCTTTTAAGCAGCTTTTAGAAAGGTATCCACCATGACAGAACTTGACACAAATTAACTGATTCATTAAAAACTTATTTCTTATAGTTTTCATATTTTGAAGCATTGAAATTTTAGTTTTGGACAAAGAACAAAAAATTACACCATGTGCCAAAATTGCTTACAATACATAACCATTCATCATATCCAAATTATCTCAGCAATTTCTAAAAAACCACCATTAATTTATTATCCACTATTCAATTTTATTTAAAATCAATATCCTTTTGAAAAAGCTCACGATTAAATTCAGGGGTAAACCCTTTGCAATACGGACAGAGACCATGTCACCATCAAAGCCAGGGTAGGCGGTCGGACATGAGCTCCTATGAACATGTCTCATGGCTCACGCCATAGCGCACATTCTGCATCAGCAGACATGAGCCATGGCAGACGTGACCGTGGTGAGCCATCGTGAGACAATGTCTCATGTCCGTGGCTCACATTCTGCGTGGCGGGGACACTGACCATGACAGCTCAGCATGGTTGACACCATGAGACATTTGTTACATGCATGGCTTATGCTCATCACGGACATGGGACAGGGCTGGTTCAGTGGCTCACGGTGGCTCACGTTCCTATCTTTTGTTCATGGCTCACGGCTCATGGCTCACATTCTGCATCCCGCCCCAGGCTGGATGCATCTGAAGGGCTTGCGGAGTCAGCCACCTAGCCAAACAATCCTTCATGCCTTCTGCTCTTCAGAGAAGACTGGCTTGGGTAGGACTGGGAGGAAGTTGTGGGCTGGCCTAGCGGCGTCCATCATGCGCTGCACTGGATTGGCCTCGCTGGAGGACTGCAGAGAGCTGGCCCAGTCGGAGCCTGTCAGGCTCAGCGTGGAGAAGCCCACGCCCCACTCCCCGCTTCTACAGCCACTCCCCATCACTGCCCTATTCTCCATTCACAAAGACAGCTACTGGTTGAGGGAGGAGTTGAGGCTGGGTCGGGGTAGGGGGCTGGAGGCGCTGGCTAGAGGAGCTTGAGCCGGTTCCGGACTCAGCTCCCATCGCCCGTGTCTCTTCACTGGTGGAGGACTGGGACTGAAGTCGGAGGTGGCAAGGCCTAGGCGGATCGGCAGACCGCCCATGCTCAGTCCGCCCAGCTCCGGGGCCCCAGCCGCAGCATTCATGCGTCGCCTGCTTTCGCTGCTCAGGGCCAGAGAAGAAGGTGCAAGGTGGCTGGGAATGGAAAGCCTGGTTTGTGAAAGAAATAAGAGTGTGGTAGGAGAACCGGGTGAGATGGTGGTAGACTCGAGCCACTGCATCGGGCTCTAGGACTTGGTAGTTCCGGCTGGAGAGAAAAGCGTTATGCCAAGCAGGCAAATTGCAAGGGCACATGCATGGCTGTCCCGTCCTCCTGCCGCTCTTGGCTATGTCTGACAAGGCGCTCAGGGCCCCGATTAATGGACAATCTTCTGGCGCATAATTGCTGGCCTAAATTAATTTAGTTTACCCTGAAAGAAAAAAACCCAAAAAAACAGCACCGTGATGTAAGCTAGAAGCGGAGACTTATTGGTCGGTGGCGAATGGGTTGAGGAGAGGCTGCTGGAATCGGAGGATTCGCTGTAGGATTGAAATGAGCTCGAGTCCTGCAATCAAAGTCCTAGATCTCAAATTGTTTGGCTTCTTTGGCTTTGACTTCTTTGGCTTTCATTGCATGCGGAGCAAAGCGGCGTTGAAGCAGTGCCATTTCTTCGTTCAACTCCACTCGTTGTTCTTCAGATAGACAGAGCGGGGTAAGAGCTTTGCCGGTTGCCAATTTCTTGCTCCCGTCCTCTTTTTCTTCCTGTTCAGATTTCAATTTGAAAAGAACCAAAGGAAGGCAAGAAGGAGGAAGGACATTGAAGCGATGGTGCAGAGTGGCATAGAGGATGAGGTGCAGGAGACTGGGCAGGGCGTTGCACTGGGGGCAGGCACAGGCTGGCGGAGCTAGGTCCAAGGTGGAGGGCATGAGGGAGAGCAGAGCTTCTGAGTAGGCCAGGTAGCGAGTATTCTGTTTGTGCTGAAAGGAGGCTGGCAGTGAGGAAGGATAAATAGGAGTAGTAAAAAAGTGGGAAACGGGGATGAGGAGCCGAAGACGGGTGAGAAGGAGGGCGAGGTAGGCCCTCAGCTGCTGCTCCAAAGACCCGCTAGCTTTGCTTAGGGTCACAATTGCCCGAACTCCCGTCACAAGACGCGTCCACTGTCTGTCTTCCAGGCCTGTCACGGCTACATTGATTAAGCTAAGGGCTAGCGTATTTTGAAAACTTGAGCCAGCAGATGGGTAGAAGAGGGGCAGCGGACGAGGTGAGCTGATTTTCCGCCCTCCTTGCAGCTTTTTAGCTTCCTGCCTAAAGGCGAAAGGTTCATCAATCCCAATATTCATCATTTTGGCGAACCGGATAAATTGAAGCGAAGCGTCAAGAAATTGCGGCAAATGCCGTGTCTCGCATAGGACATCGACGAACAGGAGTGCAGGTATCCGCTTGTCCGCAAGCTCTTGGCCTAGTATTTGAGCCTCCTTCAATATTTTCACAACTGTTATCTTTCCAGCTTCGAACAGGAGCAGAAGAAACATCAATGGTTCGAAGGCTGGCGAGATCGTCAATGAATGGCTGTGCAATGCGATTGTAAATATTGTCTTCCAGCTGAGAACTCCTGAATCCAAGTCATTCGCAGTACCTCTTTAATTGAATTCAGGGCTGGCTAACTTCGCCAGAACATCCAGCATGACCATGGATCGGAGGTCGGAAAACTTGCCGGCATACCACTGCACTTCTTCCACCTATTTTCAATACCCTTGCCTTGCTCGCAAACCTATTAGAACAAGCCTCATTGAACCTTGTTCAGGCGCATCAAAATCAGCAGCGGCAGCTTGGGCGTCCAATCCGGCGGCAGTTGGCGCGCCAGGCGCTGGCGATCCAGCAGCACACAGCTCTCATCATCCTCTCAAACCCCCTTCCCACTTCCACCCACCGCGGAGGAGGGCTCAGAAAGGCAGAGACCCAGATGGCTGGGCCAACGAGGAAGTGGGGGCAGAGGCTTGGATCTGTGCGGGGGTGGGAGGACGAGCGGAAGGCCGAGGAAATAGGCGCCTAGGAGACGAGCACCAGCCAGGAGCCCAGATTCCCTGCCCTCATCCGCTGCCTTCTCCAGCCCTTGCCGCAGCCCGTCACGGAGCACATCTTCGAACAGTTGTCTTTCTCCCATCTCTCTTCCTGTTTACTCATGACTACTGGCGAGCTAGCGGAGGAGGCGCTGTATTTGGTTGCCAAGGCAACAACGATGGCTCAGCCCCATTTACAAGTGATGGAGAGATTAGGACGCCCCTTGGTGCATATTTCAACAAGAATAAAATGCTACAGCATAAGAAGCTTATGAATTTTCAATCATTAAAAAGAAATAGACAAGTTGTAAAACAATCGTGATTTATTTTGATTTGAATTTTAACATGTTCATTTCATTGGTTTTGTCCATCTAAAAACTCCACTGGTCATTCATAAGCAGGCGGCAATTTATGGCATAAATAGGGTATTCTATCTTTTTTATCATCAATTTTCTTTAATTTTTAAATAATATTGAAAAATTAATTTATAAATAAATTTTTTAGATTAATTTTTTGTCCTCCATTGAATTGAAGCATGATTCACTATAAAATTAATCGTATTGCAAATGCTAGCAAAACTTAATTTTGCCTTAGCTTGTTTCAATTTGATTTCGATATTGTTCATTCTCTACACCTAAAAAATAAATTTTAGTTTTCTCAAAAATAAACAATTTTTTTGAATTAATTTTATGGCATTTTATTACATTTTTTCTCTTTTTTTGTTCTTTTCGTTTATATTACTTTTTATAAAATTTTTGTGCTCTTTGTGCCAAAATTGCCGCCTGCTTATGAATGACCAGTGGAGTTTTTAGATGGACAAAACCAATGAAATGAACATGTTAAAATTCAAATCAAAATAAATCACGATTGTTTTACAACTTGTCTATTTCTTTTTAATGATTGAAAATTCATAAGCTTCTTATGCTGTAGCATTTTATTCTTGTCTAAATCTTGTTCATGTGGAAGGCATTTTTTAATTTCCCACATGAACAAGGCTAGGAGTTTTGCCACATGAACAATGCTTCGAGAAAATGGTGTTTGGCTTGGCAATTACTACCTGAGCATCATAGGATAATAATATATGTCCATGCACAAGCTGATAAAGTTGTTGCTGCGATTGCCCCTAGGATAATATAGTTCAGTCCTATGACAACCTGAGCATCAATTACAAAATGAGGGCAGCGGAACATGTAAAACTGCGCAGTTTAGCTTAATTGAAACATTGGGTAAACGGGTAGATGACAAAATCGAGCCAAATCTCTTTTACAAACGTGAATTGATTGAGAAATTTTGCCAGAAAACTTATGCCACCAAAAATATCACTAGATGGGCCAGGATATTTCCTAAAACACGTAATTCTTGGATTTTTGAATTTCGCTTTTGTTCTAAAATGAGAGTACTTCAAAGACAGAGATGTCATGTTTTTTACCACTTTTTTCTGGCTTTTTCAAAATTTCGAAAATTCTAAGGCCAAAATCAAAATTCTACGATTTTCCCCCTCGAGATCTCCTTACAAGCTTTCGATTGGTGTATAAATGTCCATGGTTTTTTTCAATATCCAAGGCGCTGAATCTCGGGACATGCAACCACCCAAAAACACGATCACCCATTCATAACTAGGGCGCTGTCGCGCCCTAGGACTCTGAGATTTTGTTAGGCATTAAATCTCTTATCTCAGCTGGGGAATTCATTTGAATCTCTTGAGAAGGGACGACAAAGAAGTAAGCACTGGGAGACAGGCGAAGAATGGCATCCTAGCTGACACAATTAGGAATGCTTGGGACCAATGCAAAGCAGCAGTATGCTCATAGGACTAGCTGTAACAAATGACTGGGTATCTCAAAGGGGACATAATAAATGGGCAAAGCAAGAGTGTAGAAAAGGGGGTGAATGAGACTAGTAGTGGGTGAGGCGTTGCAGGGCCTGGTTGACATCGCCGCGGGTGCTACGGAGTAGATCGGAGAGCCAGCCGTCCTCGTCCTTGAAGCCCATCTCTTCCATCTCCACCAGCCCCGTCGCCACCTCCTCTTCCTCTGCACTCATCCCTATTCAGGCGGGGACTGGGAGAGCTGAGAGAACCCTGGGCGGTGAGAGGGGAGTCGTCGGCATTGAGGAGCTGCCATTCGGCGGAGAGGTCTCCCTGCTCCGTGCTGCTAGCCTCACGCGCCGTTTGAGTAGAGGGGATGCTGCACGTCTTGCTGCTGTCCATACTCCACTCCTGCAAACTGGCCAGGTTATTTATTCATTGTTGGTCTTTTCATGCGTCCAGTCTTGTCATCCGTTTTAGGAGGAGGAGGAGAGAAGAGGCTGAGAGTACGGGGGCGGAAGACTTGGGCGTGGAGGTGGCGTTGGTCTTGGAGGAGAAGCTGTAGAGGAAGGTGCTGATGTCGTCGCTGATGGGAAAGGCTTCCTTGAAGAAGGGGCGATCCTTGGGGAAGGAGTGTGTGAGCTCGGTGATGCTGGAGGGCTCGTCGACGGAGGCCGTGGTGCTGCCCAGACTGCTCCCAGTGCTGTCGAGGGAGTCCAAGAGGCGAAGGCAATGGAGGCAACGGCCCAATTCAGGGTCACGGCCCTTCTCTTCGTTGACACACACTTTCACCGACGCGTCCAGCACCTTTTCCTTCCAATTTTGAACTTTGATTCTTGTAATAAACAGCATAACAGCAATTAAAAGGGAAAATAGCATTAAAGAAGGCAATACCTTCAAAGATGGCGAAATTTCGATCGTCTGTGACGGCATGGACTCTGTTTTGTGCATCGTAGTGACATGCGGAACGTAGTTTTCATACTGCAAGCCCACAATGAGATTCGTATGCCTTTTAGAATTTTCGTTTATATAGCCTATCATTTACTTTTTACTTTGATTTGTCTTGACTTCTTTGCTGAAAAATTTAATCAAGAACGAGATTTGGATTTGCCTAGCAGTTAAGGTCTAAAAATTCTTTGAAAGGAGTGGCTAACATCTGGATCTTTGCTGAAGAGGTTGAGTCGTCCGCACTGGTATAAAGCCTCCTCCAGCTCAAGGTCACTCTCCAAGCGGATCAAATCGCCATCTTCATCTGCCAGTCAAATTTAGTTTAATATATTATTAGATGCGGCTCTTAATTTCATAATGAAAATCCTCCATTAATCATCTACGCGTCAATCGAACTGTGAAAGAACCTTTCCAGACAAGCTGGTGATGGAAGGCGAGGGCATTGAGGTGAAGGAGACTGGCCAGGGTCTTTCTAAACTCGCTGTAGCGCATGCGGTCGTCAACACTGAAGCGGCGGTATTGGCCTTGGTGAAGCCATTTCACGGACACTGTTCCCACCATCACTCTTTCGCCTTCTTACAATTTTAGATACCTTTGCTCCTTGCTGAGTCAGTGAGGCGGACTCTTTCCAGAAGCTTCCAATTGCGCGCTGCTGAACGCTTGGGGCAGTATTCAATTGCGCTTTCCCCGCTCATTTAAACCTTTTGGCGGTAGATGTGAAAGTTTCGTCATAGAAAAATTCTTTTCAATGTGTCAGCTGCGCTCCCTACCATGCCATCCTCTTCGTCGCCAATCCCATTTCCTTCCCATATCCGCTGCACTGGCCCTGCTTTCGCTGTCTCTCCCTCCAACGCCCCGCCCTCGTCCTCCAGGCCTCGCAGCGAGCGTTTCCCTCCTCTTTTCAACTGTCCAGCCACTCGCCTTCCCGCCCAGCGCCCTATTTTCCTCCGCACTGCCTCCCAGACACCCCTCCTCCATGCCCCCACTGTCGCACCCCCGACGTGTGTCTGTACTACCTCCTTCTTTCTCCCCACAACAAACCCCTCTATAAAAGCCATTGCCCCCAGTTCATTCGGACAGTCACGGGGAAATCGTCTCGTTTGTTCAGCTTGGAGGAAGCGTAGTGTTTGATAAACTCCAGTCTCGGCCGCAGCCGAAGGTCTCTTGCAAAGTATAGGCGCGGGAGGTGGAGGAATCCAATTCTTCCACTACGTGGTGCCCAGAGTGAGGCTCTTGTCGATGCGTGTCGCGCCCGCCTCTACTCCCCCTTCCCGTCCCCTCTTGACCAAACCCCCAAAAAGAAAACCCAGCAGCTGGCCTTGGAAGGGCGCCCGGGGCAACTGCCACCGGAAGACGACGCCGACCCCCAGCCCCAACCTTCGTCACCTTCACCACCTACTCCTCCATCACCTCCTTCCTCACCTTCCTTCCCCCCAGGTCCAACTGGAAAAGGCAAAAGGTGCAAAAAGATGGAAGAGCCCCCATTCATCTGGCACGAACCCCATCAACAGTCCTTCGAGGCGCTGAAGAGAGCACTACTCTCCGCCCCCGTCCTCTCTTTCCCCGACTACTCCGACAAGTACCAGTTCCTTCTCCATACCGACGCCTCCGACTATGCCATAGGTGGCGTTCTCTCCCAAGATCAGGGGGGAGGGGAAAGGCCAATCTGCTACATGAGCAGAAAAATGATCTCGGCAGAGACGCGGTACACGGTGACGGAGAAGGAGCTGCTCGCTGTCCGCTATTGCATCGCCGAGTGCAAGGACAATCTCTGGGGCCGAGTCTTCACCCTCATCGTGGACCACGCGCCCCTCACCGCCATCCTCAGACGCAACTCCCAGACCTCCGGCTCCGACCGCCTACACCGTTGGGCTCTTTTTCTTTCAGACTACGACTTCGAGGTGGTCTACAGAAAAGGGCAGAAGCACGCAAATGCAGACGCCCTGAGCCGACTGGTACCTGGAGCTGCGCCCCGTATTTTCAATCAAGCTCCCACAGAGGTAGCAGCTAAGGCAGGAGAGGAGTTTGAGAGATGGCCTAGGTGGAGTGAACAGGAAGCGCAGGAGATTGTGCAGAAGGCGAACGAAGTTGGCCAGGTGAATGCGGCTCACTGGCAGAGAGGCGCCCGACTCCGCCTCCGACCCCCGCCGCCTCCCGCAGCTCCACTTCCCCAGCCGCCTCCGAGACGGCGACCGGGAAGGCCCCGTTCCCCTGCACCTCCACTCCCTCCTACTCCCCCACCTACTGCCCCTCTAGCACAACCCCCTGACCAGTTGCCAGCTGATGAAGGAGCAGCAGAGCCTGTACCAGAACCGCCTGCATACTACATGCAGTTGCCCCCCCGCCAGCCCCAGCTGGCCCAGCGCCTGCCCCTCGCGCCTACACTAGCAGAAGGCCTCATCCCTGCACCGCCCTATGTCCTGTTAGACGACTCTTTCCTAAGAGCACAGGAAGCGGACCCGCTAGTGGGCGCGGTGATGAAGTACCTGACACAAGGGGAGGAGCCGGAGCCAGCGGTGGAGAAGGCGGTGAAGCGCATCGCGGCGGACACCGAGATCGGCCTTGCCGGCATGCTCTTCTGCCGCCACCGCGAACCTCACCAGTCCCTGCCCCCTCTATTTGCCCCATTTTCACAGAGAACGGCGCTTATCAAAGCCCATCATGATGAACTAGGAGCTCATTGCGGAGTGGCACGGACGGTGAATCGCCTCCGCATCTACTACTACTGGCCTTCGCTCGACAGGGACGTCCGCGATTACATCCGCACCTGCCCCATCTGCGTACACGCCAAATACCCTGCCCATCCTTCAAAGGCACCCCTTTTTCCTCTCCTCCTATGCCCAGTCAATTTCAGAGGAGAAATCGACTGCATGGGTCCAATGCCTCTCACCCCTTCAGGCAACAGATATATCGTGGTCTACCAGGACTGGACCAGCAAGTGGCCAGAGGCCGCCGCCCTGGCCGACATGACCTCGCCGACAATCGCTGCCTTCCTGCGAGATCAGGTAATCTTCAGGTTGGGCACGCCGAGGGAACTGGTGCACGACGGAGCCCGGTATTTCACCTCCAACATCTTCACCACCTTCTTGGCCAGGTTCCGCATCAAAGACTCCTGCTCCACGCCCTACCAGCCCAACACCCAAGGCGGAGTGGAGCGCCTCAACCAGTCCCTCATCGCCCTGCTCCGCGCCGTCACCGACCTGAGCCCCGACGCATGGGACGAGTACATCCCCCAGGTACTCTTCACCTATCGCTCTACCCCCCACACCGGCACGGGCTATTCACCGGCGAAGCTGATGCTGGGCAGAGAGTTGACCTGGCCCAGAGAGGCCATGACGGTGCCTGTGGAGCCCCAGTTGCGCCCCGCCCGGGACTTCATGGCCGACCTCACCTACAACCTCTCCTCCATCCGCGCCCTCGCCCTCGCCAACCTCGGCAAGGCTCAGCGCACCTACAAACGCTACTACGACAGGCAGCGCCAAACGCCCACCATCTTCGCCCCTGGAGACGAGGTCTACTATTCCAAGCCTAGGAACCAGGTTCCCAAGGGCCAAAACAAGAAGTTCTACCGGAACACCAGCGGCTTCTACGTGGTGGTGGCCGTCAACTTCCCCAACTACCTCATCGCCGACTTCTCGGGCCCCAAGGCCATTCACCGAGTCGCCCATCACGACCGGTTGCTCCCCGCCTATCCCCGCCTCCAGCCTGAACAGGCTGCAGTGGAGGCAGACGAGGATCCCTTGGCCCGCCCTGGCGCCCTCCGCCCGGCCTCCCAGGTGGGCGCCAGCGTCCAGTTGAGCGGCTCCAGCTCCGACTCCGGCTCCGACACCTCCGCCGTCGACTAGGCCAGCTGCACGCTCAGTTTCAAGGCCCAGCCTCCACGGCCACTCCTCGTCCCCTCCATCCCTCCTTCCCCCCACAAGGTTTTCTTTTCAATTTACCCGAAGGCAGTACGCTGCCGCCTCTCTTTATGAACTGGAATTCTCTCTCGTCCCACCTGCGGCCAAAACTCGGCCTCCCAGAAGCCCCGGCCGCCGGCTCCATTAGCCCTAGGGGCGTTCCGCCGGCCCCTGGCCCGAGGAGGACCAAGTTCTGGCCCAGCTACACTCCCAGTGGCCCCACCGCCGCAGCAGTGGGGTTTCAGAAATTTTGGCTGCAACTGCGGCTGCCAAGAATGGGTATGCGAGACTGCGGAGCCCTGAAAGACTCGACCCGCTCGCAGTGCAAATGCCCTGCCAGTGGGCCTACGGCACTCCAGCCAGCCTCTTGTGCCGGCCAAATGCTGCTCCTGCCACATGGGAGGCCCGGGTAGCCCTGCGCGTGGCCGCCCTCAAGATGCCTCCCCCGCCTCTCCCCTTCCCTCGCTTGTACGGATTGTGGCCCCACTGCGACAGCAGTGGAGCGTACAAAAATTGCCGTCGCATGGGCGGCGAGGGGGACTGGAGTCCATCCCTGCCGAACCTGAAAGGCCTGCAAAGCCTGCTTGCAGCGTGGATGCGCTGCGAGTAGGCAGGGATGTCTTGCAGGCTGAGTTCCCTGGAACGGCCTAATGCCCGCCCTGCTGCATCAAGCGCCCAAGTAGCCTTGTGCGCGGCTGCCCCCCACTCCGCCCAGATCTCTCCTCCCTCTCTCCCACTTACAAACTTTGGCCCCACCGCCGGAGCAGTGAGGCTGCCAAAATTTTGGCCACCGCAGAGCGGGGCCGTGGAGGGGAGGACGCCCCTGGCAGAACCCTGAAAGGCCTGCAAGGCCCACTCGCAGTGCTCGTGCACTGCAAGCGGGCGGGCGGTTTTGGGGCAGGGCCCCTCGTGCCAGCCTAGTGCCTGCCCAGCCACATCAAGCTCCCGAGTAACGCCATGCAGCCACGCGGCCGTGACCCTCCCCTGCCTCCTCCACCAGCAAAGAGAAAAGGCCTCAGGGCCGTCACCGAGTTCTTTTTGTCCCCAGTGAGGGTGATTTTTAGGTTACCGCGGTAACACGAAATTGGGTTTCAAATGGGTAAATAAGTAAGGCTTATCGTTAAAGTGGCTTTTGGGAATAGTCCCACGCGTTTAAAATAACTTTCCAGCCCCGAACACATAAGCAAAAGTCGTTTTAAAAAGTGTTTTCGGATGAAATTTAGCGTTACCTACGGCGTAAACATATAAGAAAAAGTGTAAAACCTTATCGTTAAAATTGTTTTCTAAACCTCTTTTGAAGGCGAATTCCACCTGAACACGTAACAAAACGCAGTTTCCACGTTAGGCAAACGATAAAATAAGACCCATCGGCCTCGAATCAATTTTGTGATTATCGTTTTTAACGATTGGGACTCCGATTCCCTGTGCTAAGTGCCTTTCCTTTGAACACTAACTGTTGTTCTATAAATCTTCCTAAGACAGATTAACTACAATCCCCTTTCGCTTTTGCGATATCTCAATAGTCCTAGTCGATGCAAAAAAAGGATCACTTTCTCGAATAGCATTATTATCGTAAAAGGATCACCGAGTAAATTATAAAATGATGTCCAAAAGTAATGGCAGGGTGGACCGTTAGCTGAATGCCCACAGACGGGCAGGAGCGCTAAATAATGCTTTCTGAATTAAATATATAAAAGCTTAGCATAAACACGGCTAAAAGGAATCATAAAAGTTGGGACAGGCAGCAAGGCGAGCGAAAGGCGCCAGGACTCACAGCTTCATCGCTCTGAGCATGCGCAGCGCCTTGTTCACCTCCAACCCACACCCTCATCTTTTCAGCAAAGGTAGAGACAGGAGGCGAAAGAACCTTCTGAGTGTCATCCGGGGCGCGGGTCCCCCGCTGGCAGAGCATCCCTCGCAGCCGTCGGACGTCCCGTTGGAGCTCCCGCAGGTCTTGCTGGGCATTCTGGCGATCCCACTTCTCCTGCGCTACCTTCACGCGGAGCTGCGTCACCTCCTGTAACTCTTCTTTCTCACCTTCTTCTCCTCATTCCCCACACCACCAACCGCCTTCTTGGCGCGGTACTCCCGCCTCTCGTCCTCCGCCCGGTCGATGGTGCGGTTCACCTCCCGCATCAGCCACTGAACTCGCTGCTCACTCCGCCAGAGAGTGATGGCCACCAGCCCCGCCGCCTTGCCCGGGTGGTGGCGGCGCGAGTCGAAGTACTGGTAGAATTCATGGCTGCTGTAGTAGAAGTTCAGCAGGGTGTCGTTGCAGATCACCTGCAATCGGTTCCCCCTCTCCCTCTCTCCCTCATGCCATACAGGAAAGTGGGAAGTGAACCCCTACAGCGAGGTTCCAGTGCCGCCACTCTCTCTGGCCAGGCACTCGCCGGTGTTGCAGGGCTCCAGGGGTCCGCAGCTCCGTCGGCCACTCGCTCCAGCGGGGCGGCCCCCGCAAGTCCACCCCCAGCTCGAAGTAGCGCAGCCAGCCGCTTTCAAACATCCGCGGACGGTGATCCAGTCCCAGGTTCTGCAGGGAGATGCTCCCGCGGTGCTGAGCGGCGTGGAAGTGGCGGCCAGTAGAGACGTGGTACACGCCTCCGGTGACGGGACAGAGGATGGCCGGAGGGCCTCCAGAGTGCAGCAGAGTGAGAACTCCGCCTCGTAGCAGACGCCGTAGCGGGTCTTGGACCATCCGCTGTTGAGCAGCGCGAGCCTGCTGGCGCTGTTGGCGATTGCGCAGACGCCGACGAAGGCGACGGGCAGCCCCCGGAGCCAGCCCGCCCCCGTCTCCGTCCCCTCCGCCTCCGTCGCCCCCACCCCCGTTCCCTCCGTCTCCGTCCCCTCCGTTGCCGTCCCCCACGTTCCCTCCTCCATTCCCCAGCATGAGGTTCCCGTCGAACTGGGGCCCAGCTATCGCGAGCGGCGCGAAGATGGCCTGACCTCCCACGGCCCCTGCTGGAGCCACTTGCACCACCCCAGCCCCTTGCCGCCGCCGGGAACGGGCGCGAGACCGCCGACTGGCTCGGTAGCGGCTCAAGGAACGGCTCCGATGCAAACTGCAACCACCCCTTTTACACCTACCAGGTTTCACTTTATCTCACTTCTCCTTTACATGCTGAACCATTTCCCCTCTTCCTTCTCCTTTTCTAATAGCTAAGCCCCACCCTAGAGCTCTAGGCGGAAAGAAAATGAAGATCGGAAGCCTTTAGTAGGCAGTACTGGGGGGAGGAGTTGAGTCCCTCCCCACCCGCCTCCTTCCACGCGATGAAACATCACCCCCTCCCTCCCTGAGCTACCGCAACCCAGCAGACTCGCCCCTCCCACTAACTACTCTCTTCCCTCTTCCCCTCACCCTTACCGCCCTCCCTATATCCCACACCGGTGTACGGTCGAGCAGGTGAGGAAGGAAAAGTTTTGCCCACCAACCTGTCAGTTTTCTGCTCTCCCTACCTCTTCCTTTCCTTCGCTGCCCTGCCCTTTTTGTCTTCCCCCTGTTCTCAAGAGAAGCAGGAGAAAGAGGGGGGATGGGGGGGTAGCGCAGGCGCAGCTTAGGCAGATAGGGAAAGCAAAACTTTTTGCAAAAATTAAGGGCGACCAGCTGGCCAGCGGTGTGGCCAGGACTGTCAGAGTTGGGACTTCGTGACGCAACCAGACCCTCTCCCCCCCAGTCCCGCTTTGCCGGCTGTCATAGACAGAGACACACCCGCACGCCGCCTTTGAAAATCGTCGACGTACGGAGTGGCAGAAAGGGGGAGAGGGCCCCGGGAGGGTGGCACCATGTTTCAGGTGCTGCAAAGGTCCTGGCCACCAGGTCGCCCCAACTGAGAGCGGTCAGACCTTGTATATATAGAATGCCCCTCCCTGGGAAGCATCATCTCCCCAAGTAAGGCTTTAGCACTGGTAGGTACTTTGGCCCTGTGCTGAGCAGTCGCCTTTCCATTGACCTCGCCCGATGCGAGGCCAAGCGACCAATCACAGCCCCCACTTCTCCCCTCCCAGCCTGGCCAGGGGCGAGGCCCCGCCCCTACGCTCCCCCTCCTCACCAGGCCTCTTCCCCCTCCTCTGCTTTTGCGCAGACGAGGCCCAGAGGATACTCATCGGGATGGTGTTCCGGGAGGTAGGTAATGACCTTCCCCCTCCCCCCGCCCCTCAATGATGGTATCCAAAAGAGTAGGAGAAGCTTCCCGAATGCCTGCTAGGCCCCCCCCCCCTCCAAGCAACCTTGCCTGCCTCTTTAGCAGCACAACCCATTTCGGCAACCAGCAATAGCTGCGCTTCATCCCCGCCCCTCACCTCCCAGAGTTCCCCCTTACGCCACTCTTTCCCCTCGGCCAAACGCTCACCTTTCCCTGTTCTCCTTTTCGAGGGACGTTAGCGCTTAGAGTTAGGTGCCCCAGAAGGAGAGAGAAGAATAGAAGCAAGACTCACCTGGGCATGACGATGAGTGGCGGAGGAGCGAAGTCGAGGTTGGGAAAGTGTAGAGAGGCAGCAGCGTACTGCTTACAGGGAAGTTTCTTGCTGCAATCCCTTCTCTCCCTCCTTCACGCGCCCTAATCGACTTAGGGGGCAATCGCGATAAGATAGGAGAATAGTGGAGGATGGGGATAGGAGAGTGCGAAGCGTGATGAAATGAATGATGGGTTTTGGCCGGCTACTGCAGGCCTTTTTGCGCGCTGTTGCCAAAACTCCCCAACCCCTTCCCCTCTTTCCTAGTTCCTCGCATTTACTTCCCACCACCCTCTCTTGCACATCCTACTCCTTTCATGCCGCCAGTTAGAAGGCAGTGCAGAGCTTCGCGCGGCCAATGTGAGCTGCACGATCACTAGGCCAGATCTTCCCGCCCCGCAAGCAAGCCCATTTCCTGTCTCTGCTGGGGGATGGCCGCCCTGTCCTGTCCCCGCCTCCCCTATTCCTTTTGTCGCCCATTAGGAAGAGCTGAGAATCTCCGCCGGATTTGGGCTGAGTGGCGATCCCTTTCTGCCGCACCAGGCCTTTTCTGCCTCTCTCCGCCTTTCTTTCCCTTCCGCCATCTCTCCTTTCTGGACTTTAGGCCGAATTAGGCGCGCAAGAAGCCTCTTGAGAGTAACAGACCCCTCTCTCTTTTCCTTTCCGTGCCTTTGTCACCCTTCCCGCTCACAATCCTTCCCGGATGAGCGCTCTCAGGCTTCGCCGCCTTTGGGCGGCGCGATAAAAATCAGCCTGTGCCTGTCGCAAGGCCAGTTTTGACCCTGCGATTACCATCTTGACATCTTGCGCTTTCACAGGCTGTCACAAGGCTGAGTGAGCTGTACGCATATCCGCCTTGCCCCACTTGTCTCTTTATCTCTCCCCCTTCCCTTTCCTTCCCTCTCCCCACGCCCTTCAGCCGCAGAGGGATGGGAGCAGGCCCTGGCCGCACCGGGCTGGCCCAGGCCTGCGTTTTTCCTCCCTGGGCCCCGCCCTGGTGTGATGCCCCACTTCCCCTAGGCTGGGGGGAGGAGTGTAATGTTTTGGCGAGATTCAAATCCCGCCTCCCCACCCCAGCCCTTGTGTTTTGGCTGGAGTGAGAGGGCGGGCCTATATAAGCGCCAGCCCCTGGAGGCTGAGCCAATCTTCGCAATCTTCGCCTACACCTCACACCCTCTCCCCTCCCTCCCTTCCTCCACTCCCCCTCCCCAGCCTGGCCAAGTGTTTTGGCTGGGGGAGGCCAAGCCCAGCCCTATATAAGCCCCTGCCGCAGCCCAGTCCCTCGATTCATGCACTCCTTCGCCGATTGCCTCTCTTCCCCCTTCTTCCTTCCCCTTACTGGAAGGGAGGACTCTCTTAGGCAAAAAGGCCGCGGTAGGAAGGATGGCCAATGAGGGAGCGGGGGGAAGAAGGAGCGACTACTGTCCTGTCCCTCCTCCTTTCGCACCTTCCTTTTTCTCTCCCCACCCCTTTTCCTCGGTAGCGCGTCTACTTTCAGAAGGAGGAAAGAGAGTGAACTTCCAGCCGAAGCTCAGCTCAGTCACTGCTTGACTCTGCGCTTGCGCTTCTACCCCGTCACAAGGTTCCCCTTCTCCTTCACCTGAAAGCAGTACGCTGCTGCCTCTCTCTCTCAACCGGCTCACTCTCTCCTCCCTCTTCTCCTGCACCCCGCCCTAGGGTGCGAGAGAAGCTAGAGGATCGCTTCTCTTCCCAATCCCCCCCCACCTGAAAGCAGTACGCTGCTGCCTCTCTATCTCAATGAGCAATCCCACCCCCGCCTCCGGGCTCGAGCAGAACGAGTCCACCTCCGTCCCCTTCCCCATCGGCGAGTCCAACGCCATCCCCGCCGTGGACCGCAGCGACCTCATCGGCGCCCACCCGCCCGGCTTCACAGGGGCCCAGAACACTCGTGTCTTCGCCCAGCCCCCCAACCCGAGAGCGGCCAAGCCCCTTGACCAGGTTGACCTCTCAGAGCCCCTCCGAGCCTACACCATCCAGCCCCCGGCCGATGTGCGAGTGGCCCCGAACACGGCGTTCGTTCAGCTCTCTGCCGCCGCCATCCAGCGCATCAGCTACCTGCTCGGCATCCCCGAGGAGCAAGTGATCCCCGTCATCCAGGTTCCCCCTCAGGTTCAACAGGTGCCGCTCTTCTACAGCCTGCACGAGTGGGACACTCATTCAGCCATCCACCACTATTTCTGCACCCCGCTTTCGATCCTGGCTCCCCCTGGTACTGAGGTGCTCCTCTACCCATTGTCAGAGCGGAAGGTGGACCTGTCGAAGCCCTTCGAGCTCTGGATCGGCGCCTACGGCCTCCTCTACGACCACCTGGACCACCTGGCCGGCTCCTTCGGCGTTGTCTGCCGCCAGGCACACGCCGACAACCCGGAGGGTACCACTGGTCAGCTGGATCTGGACGCAGACGCCAATGCTCTAGAAGAGCTTGAGATAGGTCCTCCTCCTCTCCCCCCAGGAGCGAAGACGGGAGAAACGGACGGGGCCTCCGATGAGCAGCTCTTCGAGGAATGCGAGGGTGACCTGGTGACCGGCCCCGATGCGCCCCCGCGCCAGGTGGACATGGAGGAGGACGGGAAGCAGCCCAAGCGCGGCCCCGCCTGGGTCGCCTTCTACAACACCGCCGTCTACAAGGACACCGACCAGCCGGAGCCCATGGACCAGGAGGACCCGGACTACGACCAGGTAGGCCAAGGGGAGGACAAAAAGCCTAAGAAGCAGAAGAAGGGCAAGAAGAAGGGCCGTTTCATCAGCCAGGAGGAGAAGGTGCAGATGGTGGCCCGTTTCAACCAGGCCCGGGAGGAGGCCGCCCGTCGCCACGTCCATGGTTTCGCCTATCTGGATGAACAGACGCAGATCTATGGAAGCGGCAAAGGGCGCATGGACCGGCTGGTGGAGGGAGACATCGTCTACATCCTCCGTGCCACCCGCCTCCCCTCCGGCCACCAGCGCCCCCTGCGCCACTCTCCCCTCGCCCAGCTCTTCCACATCGACTCCTGCCGTATCTTCACCCCCAAAGCGGCGCATGCCATGCACAGCTTCCACCGGCGCCTCAGCCCCACCGCCTCCTGGTCCAACAGGTTGGAGGACACTCTGCAGGCTCTGCCGGAGCCCATCCGCCTGGCCATCTCCGCCGCCCTCACCCCCGCCCTCCTGCACTACGATGCGTACCGCACCCTGCTCAGGACGCCCTCGTTTGCAGCAGTGGTTCCCGCCACTCTTAAGGTTCAGCATGAGGAGGCCAAGGAGGTGTTGGAAGTGGAGATGACGGAGGACCAGGCGAACATCTTCGTCCAGCGCACCTTCGCCACCCTCTACTTGCTCGGCGGCGATGGAGCCCCGCTGGCCGGCGCCGAACTCCCTATCTCCGTCCGCATTCTGCCCGGCCTCCGCTCTGCAGCCCCAGGTTCATCCTCATCCAAAAATAGGAAAAAGAAGGCGAAGAAGTCGAAGAAGAAGGCTGAGCCCGAGCCGGAGGTGGCCTCGGTGTCCATGGACGCCTCCCCGTCCGCCGCCGAGGACTCCGGGTCCGAGAAGTGTATCGTCACTCTGGTCCCTTCCTCTCAGACCATGGGTGATGTATGGACCAAGGTCATCCGGGCGGACTTCCAGTCTAAGGGCATGCAGGCGGACATAAGAGATGACGTGGACATCGACATCGTCCAGTTAGCTTATTTCCAGCGCGTGTTCGCCATCCAGTATCGCTCCGTGGTCGCAAAGAACGCCGTCCTGCCTCCGCTCCGCGATGCTGGCCTTCAATTCTTCCCCACCCTCCACCAGGACCATAAAGGTGAGTACACCGTCAATCTCCAGCTCATCGACGACTCCAAGTCCACCGCCTGGTCCGCCTTCCTCAACGAAAAGTTCCATTTCACTCCTACCCCCGAACAGGCCTTCACCTCCAGAGTCTTGGCCTCCTTCTCCTTGGCCGAGAACAAGGGGCGCATCGTGGTGATCGACGGCGTCGCCGGCGGCGCCAAGACCTTCGTCCTCACCCTTTCCATCCTTCGCCTGCTCATGGAGCGAGGCGAAGACGACGGCTACGTCATCCTCTTCGTCACCAAGACCAACTTCGCAGCAGACAAGGGGTTGGACAGCTACCTGAAGGCGGTGGAGATGTTGATGCCGGCGGCCCAGCTGCCCACCGCCGAGGACAAGGCCCTGCGCCAGCGCCTCTACGGCGCCCTCCGGATGGCCTCAGAAACCCATCTGCGCCGCCAGGAGGAGGAGGAACAGAGGTTGAAGGAGAAGGGTAAGTGGGTGGAGAGCAGCACTCTGCCGCCCGCGTTCGAGAAGATCTCCGACGACCTGCTGGAGGAGGCCGTCCAGAAGGCCCAGGCCAGCGAGGCCATGGACGATGAGATCATCGCCGACCGCTACTCCTTCACTCCAGAGCCCTTCAAGCGCCAAAGCATCGCAAGTAAGCTTTCATCCTGGGCAGCCTTGGAGATGGAGGACGAGGAACTGACGGCCCGCACGGATCTCCTGTCCAAGAAGAAGAAGCGGACGGAGAAGGAGCAGGAGGAGCTGGACACCGGCTCCCAGCGTATCGCCGTCGTCCGCAAGGACGCCCGCTCTGCTCGCTTCGAGTTCCGCCGCGCCCTCTTCTACGCCATTGCTCCCAGGGTGGTGTTTTCAACTTTGGACAAGATGCGGGACTGGGTGATGGACAGTTTCCGCCTCCATCCCTCCGTTTTGTTCATAGACGAGGCCAGCTTGGTAAGTAGAGACCATGCTATCTGGGCCATAGGACAAGGAGGTGAGAAGCTGGAGAATGTTGTGTTCGCGGGGGATTCGCAGCAGCTCCCTCCCTACACCGCCGGCGC
Organism: Ptycholaimellus sp. GST1_10; assembly: GCA_030248095.1. NCBI lineage: Eukaryota > Metazoa > Nematoda > Chromadorea > Chromadorida > Chromadoridae > Ptycholaimellus > Ptycholaimellus sp. GST1_10. The sequence goes on from JASANA010009165.1 coordinate 23,245, forward strand.
CGGCGTCGCCCGCCAGCTCCTCACCCACTCCATCCTCGACGTCGTCAAGGCCACCAACCCCTCTCTCACTACTTACATCCCCCTAACCACCACCTTCCGCCTGCCGGCGTCCGTTGTGGATCTGCTGCAGCTGTTTTACAGTCGCATCCAGGCCCCTCCGCCTGTCGCTGGAGTTAGCCTTCTTCCCCCTCTCTTCCCTTTCACCAATTCCCGGCAAAGAATCGCCTTCATCAACCTCGTCGGCGCGGAGGTGGAGGACTCCAACCACTCCGTCTACAACCCGCACGAGGTGGAGGCCATCGTCCGCCTGCTGGCCTGGTTCAAGAAGGCCTTGTATCCCGAAGGCACCAAGGCCTTCCATCCGGAGGATGTGTTGGTAAGCACCCCCTACAAGTCCCAGGGCCTCAAGTTGCGGCAGGCGATGGATGAGGCCGGCTACGAGGAGGTGAAGGTCATGACGGTGGACGCCCAGATCGGCCATGAGGCCAAGGTAGTCCTGTTCAGCCTTGTGCGCTCCAATGCAGGGCGGGAGAAGAAGATCACTCCCACCTTCACCTCCTGGGCGCCCAGGTTCACCGTCGCCGCCACCAGATTCTCCAGAGCCTTCATCGTCGTCGGAGACTATGCAGGCCATATGCAGGGGTTGGAGAGGGTGTTTGAGATGCAGCGCTACCGCTTCGGGCACGACAAGGTGTTCAAGCTCGCCTACCGCTACCTACGCCGCCTCTACGACCAAGGTTCAGTCATCAAACACCAGGTTTTGCGCGCGGTGGCGGTGGAGCTGAGGAACAGCCCCAACTGGCTGGAGGCCACCTACGACGCCCACGTCCCCGACGACCTCTCCGACATCCCCGGCCGCTACGCCAACGACCAGGTGGTAGAGGCCTACAAGGAGTATGAGCCGAAGTTCACGTTGGCCTCTTTGGATGAGTTCTTCGTGGCCAAAGCGGCGAAGCTCAAGGAGTACCGGCAGGAGATGGAGACCGCCCGCGCCCTCAACCGCAAGCGGGCCAAGCGCGTCCAGCACTCCGCCGGCTTCGGCACCACCCCCAGGGACTTCCCTCCTCTGCCCCTCTTCCCACCCGGTGCACCTCCTCCTTTCCGCCCTGCAGCGCAGCCTGCCAGAGGGAGCTGGGCGCAGAGCTACTCCCGAGGCGCCCGGGGAGGCCAGCAGGGCCCTGCTCGCCCTCCAGGCCCTGGACCACAGCCGCCCCTCCGCCCTTACTAAGCTTTCATCTTTCCAGCCCCCCCCCCCTGCTGTTTGGCTGTATATAGTAGGAAGGGAGATAGAAGTAAGAAGGGCGGGGTGGAGTTTCGTTGTAAATATGTGCTCGGAGTTGCGGCATCTGAAGGGCGGCGCGCACGTTCATCTCGCCCTTGTCGCCCGCCTGTCCCCGCTTCTCCGACAGCCGTTTTACCGCCTTCACACAGCGCTACTTCTTTTTCCCTTTTCATTTTTCCACTGTATCCTCAGTCAGTATAGCAACAAATTGTAAATATCGAATAAGAAAAGCGATAAGTGTAGTTTGGACAAAGAAGAGATGGGGTGGTGCGGGTGAGTGTTTGGAAGGTATGGGGCGACTGGGACGGAAGCGTGCGGGCGCCTTTCTCATCTCCGTTCCCCGTCTCGTCAGCCCGCCGCCCTGTCCTCGCTCCAACTACGCCCCGCTCTTCAGCCTTTCCACTACAACCTTCCTCTTTTCCTTTTTTTTCTCTCTCTCCCTTTTATTTTCTTCGATCGCAAAAACTCCGATTGCCCAGTAGCAATATTTACCGTCAAGATATTCGTATGGTATAGTGGATGTAAATTGAGTAGAAGGGGGAAGAAGAGCCTGAGTTTGATTTTGTCTGCCAGAATCGAGCGGAAGGATGAAGGCGGAGAGGTGTTCGGGTGCTGGCCTGCATCGCAGCCCTGCCGCCCCCAAGCAGCAGCGTCGCTCCTGCCTCGTCCACTCTCCTACCTTCCCACTTCCCCTTCCTCAACCCCAATCCTTCTATTTTTCTTTTGTCTGAGTACACAATTACCTGATTGGCGCCAAAGATCGCGCTTCCTTGCTGTGTACGTAGTGATTCAGATCGTTTTCAGTTTCATTCATTCCATCAATTTTACTCTCAACGATCTGCCATTAACCCTAGGGGCGTCATAGAAAAATTCTTTTCAATGTGTCAGCTGCGCTCCCTACTATGCCATTCTCTTCGTCGCCAATCCCATTTCCTTCCCTTATCTGCTGCACTGGCCCTGCTTTCGCTGTCTCTCCCTCCAACGCCCCTCCCTCGTCCTCCAGGCCTCGCAGCGAGCGTTTCCCTCCTCTTTTCAACTGTCCAGCCACTCGCCTTCCCGCCCAGCGCTCTATTTTCCTCCGCACTGCCTCCCAGACGCCCCTCCTCCATGCCCCCACTGTCGCACCCCCGACGTGTGTCTGTACTACCTCCTTCTTTCTCCCCACAACAAACCCCTCTATAAAAACCACTGCCCCCAGTTCATTCAGACAGTCACGGGGAAATCGTCTCGTTTGTTCAGCTTGGAGGAAGTGTAGTGGTTGATAAACTCCAGTCTCGGCCGCAGCCGAAGGTCTCTTGCAAAGTATAGGCGCGGGAGGTGGTAGAATCCAATTCTTCCACTACGTTCCATGCCATTTACGGAATGAAAACCTAGAAATACGATGTTCATCATTGTGGGACCCAAATCTAAGAAAACATTGGGATTGGAATGAAAAAGAGCTGTGGTGCAGGCAGGATGTGGCCGCAAGGAATGTATACGTGGTGGGAGTTCACGCTGGTGGGCATCTTCGTCTTCATTCCCATCATTGTGCTGGCGGCCAGTGAATTCGGGCGCACAGCCTTTCTTGCCCTTCTCGGAAGTCTTCTATTCCTCGTCGGCTTCCCTCTCGCTGTCATCAGGTACCTGCCCCCTTTCTTCCAATTTTGACAATTTCTTGACAAGACTTCTTTCACTCAGCATAAAAGTAGTTCTTTGCCCACTTGCTAGCTTGAAAACTTGATTCCATTTCGGACAGCTTATTCGTCTCTGCACAGCTTGAAAAGATTGTCTGAGCGGAACTAGATCAAATTTGAGTGACCTGGGCTCCCGCCTAGCAGCTTGGCTGGGCTGTGCAGAACGCTGCACTGCCTCCTCTTCCAGCTCCGATCACCCCGCCCCTCTCAAAGGCACGCAGTCCTCTGTCGAGGAGGAGACGCGACTGGGATCCCTGCTCCTTCGCGATCTCAGCGCCTCTCCCAGCACTACCCGCCCCGACTCACTTCCACTCATCTCCTCTGCTCCCCCTACCGCCCCGCAGCTTCCTCCTTTCACGCCCTCACTACCTCAGTAAGCTAACACAACTCCGAGATACATCCGCAGTCCGAAGAAGTCAGTTTGAGGAATGGGATGTTGGGTGGGGAGCAGAGGGCAAGTGCAGGGCAAGCAGCCGACATTTCTCTCCTGCCGCATCGGACGGAGAGTAGTGGATTTGTGGAGACACTCAAATTTGATTTGTAGCCTCCTTCTCTGACGTTTTAGTCTATTGATCATGTGGCTGATGAATTTATCTCATAATTTTTGTCATTTGCTTGGGTGAAACTAAACGCCACAAAAGCTTCGTCATTCGGTAGCATAAAAAGGCGACTAGGAAGACCCCAGAGAAAATGGTGTCAGTAGGGGACTGCCATTACACTGGGAACGGATGGGCGGATCCTTCCCTCCACTGGATTGCCAAATCGCACCCAGCCACTGCCTGGCTCAGGTTTTCTTTCAAGACACCCGCCCACTGGCCCAGTCACCCTACACCCACGCCTTTCAGCCCACATCTGCACCCCTCTATGCCCATTCCCTGCAAGGGCAGGAGAGGGGCTGGGGCGGTGTCCACCTTTGCGACCCCATAAATGGCCGCATTCCCCTCTCCGCCCCCTCTCACCCCCATTCTTCCAGCCCGACAGCAACCCCCTCCTATCCTATCTCCCCATATCGCTCCTTGAAGGAACCGAGCTGGTGTTGCAGAGGAGGAATAGGATGGGAACCGATCCCTGTGAGCCGCCGGTGAAGCCGCGTAAATCCCTGCGAATCGTGGCCTTCTGTGCAGTGGCCTTCTCCACGGTCTCCGTCCTCGCCTGCGTCATCACCCTCCCCCTCGTCTACAACTATGTCCAGAGCGTTCAGAGCTTCATGCAGAGCGAGGTCTGGCCCACATCCTCTCCATCTCTTTTCAGGTGGACTTAAGGTGGACTTAAGCTTCATCCTTAAGGTGGACTACTGCAAGACGCGCAGTCGGGACATGTGGAAGGAGATGGCCAGTCTCCAGTCCGTCAGCGGCCTGAGCGGGAAGCCGCGCAAGACTCGCCAGGCCTACCCCGGCGGCGGCGGCGGCGGCGGCTACGGGGGCCAGAAAACGGCCACCTCCAACGTCTTCCAGCCCGACGCCGGCTCATGCTGCCAGTGCCAGCAGGGCCCGCCCGGACCCTCCGGCCCTCCTGGCAGAGATGGTCGACCGGGTGCCCCCGGCAGACCCGGCAACCCTGGACCACCCGGTCGAGACGGCTCCCTCCTCCCCGCCCCGCCGCCCAAGCCGCCCTGCCAGAAGTGCCCGCCCGGCCCCCCGGGACCGCCTGGTACCTCCTTTGTTCCCCCTCATGCTCTTGGGCACAAACCAGAGAGCTGCTTACAGGACCGCCAGGACCCAAAGGCCTGCCCGGGCCTCAGGGCGATGCTGGAGATCCTGGTTCTCGACACCTTCTGACCCCTTTTAGGGTCTTTCTATAGGGGCTGTCAATTGACAGGCAGAGACGGAACACCTGGGCGTCCCGGGCCTCAAGGACCACCAGGACCCCCCGGACCGCCCGGCGAGCCTGGCGAGAAGGGGCCGCCGGGCAACCCCGGCAAGGTCCTCAACGGAGCACCGCCTGGGCCCCCCGGTCCGCCCGGTCCCCCAGGGCCTCAGGGTCCTCCCGGCCCGCCTGGTACCTCCTTTCTTCCCTCCCTCATGGTCTGAGAGACAGAGCAGAGAGGTAATTGAAGGTCTGGACGGGAAGGCGGGTCCACCGGGTCCGCCCGGCCCTCAGGGCGACCCTGGAGAGAAGGGCGCGGATGGGATTCCCGGCCCGCCCGGTCCGCCGGGACCCAGAGGCCCGCCAGGTCTGCCGGGATCTTGCGACCACTGCCCTCCACGTTCGCTGCCCATTGCTTAGCTTACCTGAACTGAAGACTAAGTGGAGGTTTATGTTGCAGCTCGCACTGGACCCGGCTATCTTCGTACGTAGTCGCCTGCCGCCAAAACTACAAGCTCCCTGCTTCTCCTTCCACGCCCCTTTTAGCTTCTCTATTACTAACTTCCTGCAATTTTATAACTATATCCCTCCATCTATCATGTTTGTTAAACATAAGAAAAGGCTATGGTGATAATTGGAATAAATTGATGGCATTTTCATAGCCTAATGAAAGCCAAATGCCCTCTTCTGGATAATATTGAGGAATAAAACACATTTCATTCATTTCCAATTAGCTAACAACTTCCTTGCCCGAGGTCTCTCCAGAGGCCCACTTCTCCACTTCCTCATCTTGTTTATCATATTCTTTGCCTCCGCAGCTTCGCCCTTATGCCTATAGAAAAGCCTCACAAATTCTGTTTTTGACCGCGGAGCGGCCCGAAGGGCCGCTCCGCGGTCTATAGAGGTTACTCAACTTTTGTCCTGATATATGTATATAGGTATATATATATTGGGCTGGCGCGAGCGAGCGTTAGCGAAGTGTCAGCGCCCAGCCCCTCTTTTCGACCCAGGTGTATGTTTTGAGGGTTATTGCTAGATCTTAATTTTGATAAGGCTCTAGCGCCTCAAAGGAAGCTTCAATCTTTCTGATTCTTTTTGCATTGGAAAGAGCAACATCGAATTGACTATAGTTTTTTTTTTGACTTTTGCATAAAACGAATTATTTTCCCATGAAAAATGCAAAAAACCATGTGTCCGAACTCCTCCTTCTCCTTCTCCTCCTCCTCCTCCTCCGCATCTATTCAATGGACGATAGTAGGTATTCATTTCTTCCCCCATCCCCTTCCCCGGGTCCCTGGGCCTCAAGTATTTATTTAATCTTAGCTCTTCATTTACTCAATGAATCATATGGACTAGTGGTGAAGTGGTGAAAGCGATTGCACATATGGCTAAAACTTGAAGGTTCGAATCCTTCTCAAACATTCATTTTTATTTGTTTTTTTGAAGTTGAGAAATCAACTAGTACCATCGCCAGGCCAAAATTAATGCTATTTTCTCCCAAAAATCGTCTGCCCAGAGTATAAGTCAAGAAAATTTCTGTAAAATAAGTTGTGCCAATAATTTTGCTTTGTATTTTTCAATTTCGAATATTTTTTTTTCGTCATATTTTTTAAACAATTTTTTTCTACAATTTTTTATATATGGAATAAAATTTTAATTAAGCATATAATCAACAATATAAAATTTGTATTTATACATTTTATCCTATATTAAAAGTGGAAGAAATAACTGGTACCATCGGCAGGCCAAATGTGGGGCTCTTTTCTCCAAAATTTGCAATTGCCTCGAGAAAAAAGTCAAGGAAATACATTTCCTACTTGTGGAATCTGCTGCGTCATCTGCATTTTGTTTTTGGGCGCGCATGGAAAGAGACACTGAACTGCGCGCCAAAAACAAAATGCAAGTGTCCAAGCAGCAGATTCCACTAGTAGGAAATGTATTTCCTTGACTTTTTTTCTCGAGGCAATTGCAAATTTTGGAGAAAGAGCCCCACATTTGGCCTGCCGATGGTACCAGTTATATATATATTGGGCTGGCGCGAACGGAGCTTTAGCGGAGTGTCAGCGCCCAGCCCCTCTTTTCGACCTAGGTGTACGTTTTAGAGGTTATTGCTAGATCTCAATTTTGATAAGGCTGCTGCTCGTCACAGAAAGCTCCAATCGTTTTAATTTTTTTTGCAATGGAAAGATCAACATCGAATTGACTATAGTTTATCTTTTGTCTTTTGCCCAAAACTATTTGTTTTACTGTGAAAAATGCAAAAAACCATTTGTCCGAACTCCTCCTCCTTCTCCTTCTCCTTCTTCTTCTTCTCCGCATCTATTCAATGGACGATAGTAGGTATTCATTTCTTCCCCCACCACCCTTCCCCGGGTCCCTGAGCCTCATGTATTTAGTTCTTCAGTTAAATTAAGTGGTCATATGCACCAGTGGTGTAGTGGTATAAGCGTTTGGGCAGATGGATGAAATTGGAAGGTTCGAATCCTTGTCAGGCATTTATTTTTATTTTTGTGTGTTTAAAGTTGGGAAAACAACTGGTACCACCGCCAGGCCAAAAATAAAACTCTTTTTTCCCAAAAATCGATTGGCCTAAGTTTAAGTCTAGAAAATTTATCAAAAAAATAAGTTGCCAATAAGTTTACATTGCATTTTTCAATTTCAAATATTTTTTGTTATATTTTTTCAACAAGTTTTTTTATTTATAATTTTTTATAAATAGAATAAAATATAAAGTAAATATATAACCAACAATATAAAATTAGTTTTTTTACATGTTATACTATATTAAAAGTGGAAGAAATATCTGGTACCATCGGCAGGCCAAATGTGGGACTCTTTTCTCCAAATTTTGTAATTGCCTCGAGCAAAAAGTCAAGGAAATACATCTACTACTAGTGGAATCTGCTGCGTCATCTGCATTTTGTTTTTGGGCGCGCATGGAAAGAGACACTGAACTGCGCGCCAAAAACAAAATGCAACTGTCCAAGCAGCAGATTCCACTAGTAGTAGATGTATTTCCTTGACTTTTTGCTCGAGGCAATTACAAAATTTGGAGAAAAGAGTCCCACATTTGGCCTGCCGATGGTACCAGATATATATATATCTGGAAATGCTGTCCACGGGCGAATTCTCAACGGATTGGGACAAACTTTTTTTTTCCTGAAAGGTAATGCTATTTTAGGAAGATCTGGAGGGGTAGACCCGGTTTCCGAGCATTTGAAACATTACTTTTTTGGGTAGAAAGGCTTGAAAATTGCAATATAGAGTTTTTGCGCTGTAGCACCTGTAATCTTGAGAATTGCACAGACAACTTGAGTTTTTTTGTTCACAAGTCGTATATATCGATTCCAAATCTGTGCTTACTTTTGAAAATGGTTGAGAAACCACAGACTTGCCCTCTTGAGTGACAAACTTTCATGCATGACAATATCATCAATAATTAGTAGCAGCTGAACGGCTGATAATTGCACAGAAGACTTGAGTTTTTTTGTTCACAAGTCATATATAACGATTCCAAATCTTTGCTTACTTTTGAAAATAGTTGAGAAACCACAGACTTTTCCTCTTGAGTGACAAACTTTCGCGCATGACAATAGCAACAATAATAAGTAGCAGCTGAACGGCTGATAATTGAACAGAACACTTGAGTTTTTTTGTTCACAAGTCGTATATAACGATTCCAAATCTGTGCTTACTTTTGAAAATGGTTGAGAAACCACAGACTTGCCCTCTTGAGTGACTAACTTTCATGCATGGCAGTGGCATCAATAATCAGTAACAGCTGAACAGCTAAGAATTGAACAGAGGACTTGAGTTTTTTTTGTTCACAAGTCATATATAACGACTCCAAATCTGTGCTTACTTTCGAAACCACAGAACTAAGCGCTCCGCGGTCACCTATTGCGCTTTGCGCCATATACTTGTTTACCTCCTGACATATTTGCATTTGAGCTTTGTAGTTTTTATTTGCAAAATATTTCACAAAGGCAATGCATTAGCATATGGTAGTGAATTAATTGCAGTGCTTGGAACATAAAAGGTGTAATGAATGAAGTTAGTGTAAAGCATCAATTGAAGGATGGGTCTTTGGCGGAGTCAGTTGTTTTGGCCAGCCAGCTTTACAAAAGCTTAGCTCAGCAGACGCAGTCACTTGACTCGTTCAGCAACGTGACCCGCTTCTTGCTAGCCCCAGGCTGCCAAACTTTGCCTCACTTCGCCCCCAGGCCTAGAGGATCATGGCGAGCTGTGCAGACGCAGATATTACGCCAGCTGCTTTCTCCGCCCCCTTTACGCCGCTCACACCCCCCAAGCCCCTCTTGCACCTCTTACATACCCACTCTTCGCCTTCTCATCCTCCAGCGCTCTCTCACTTCAGCCCCTTTTTTCCCTCCTTTCCCCCTTTCTCTTGTGCAGTAGAAGCGCCAGCAAAATAGTGCTTTTTTCTATTTTCCTATCATATTGCGCAGGAAAGGCAGGATACATGGTCACCTGTCTTGATTGTGATCTGCAATAGGAGAGGTCTCCATGAATCACAGGCTTTGCCCAGCCATCTGTAAACATGAGCCGCCTATATATCTTCGTCACTGCTCACAGTAGGGCTTAGCTAAATGTCATGCGCCAGCTTCCAACCTATCTTGCTGGCAAACCTTCCCCTTTTCCCAGCCACATATTTGGCTTTCCACTCCATACATCCTGGAAGCGAACTTTTTTGGTAGGCTTCACTAGGCTATGCATAGCCTTTGGCCTGGCGATGCATAGGGGATCTGTGACAGCTGAGTGATGACTCTGAAAAAGGGGCTGGAAGCGATTCTGGGCGGCGGCTGAGGAGGGTGAAAAAGGAGCGAAGGTGGGAGAGGAAGGGCTGGGATCGATTAAGCGGCGGGAGAGAAGGGGCGGGGGGAGAGGGCTGCTGACGTCAAAGGCTGGAGGCCTGCAGCGTCTATCAGCCGCTAGCCCGGCCTTTTTCCAGCCTTCCGATCTGCAGGGCTGAGTCCTCTCTCTCCGGGACGCCCCCAGCCTTGCAGCATTTCGCAAAATCGCTTCCTTCCGCAGGCTGGGGGGAGAGGTGGGTGATTGAGATGAGAAAGGTGCAGCTAGGCTGTCGGCTGAATGACAGGTGTGCCTTGGAAACGCCCATTTGCACCCTGATCAAGGCAGCATTAGCGCTCCCGCCTAGCGCCGAGTTATTAACCGCCTCAGCAATAGGCCAGCGCTGATGCGATTGTCGCGGAGCCGACGCAAAAGCCGGGCTGCTTTGCGTCGCTTCCTTGATGCGATCTTGTTTCCTTTCTTCATTACTGGGGAGAGGTTATTAGCCATGTTGCCCTTTCCTAAATAGGAATCCCCTTTATTAAAATCCCCTTTATTTAAATAATCCTTCGGCATTGCCCCTCCCAATCTTCCCTCGCCTCAAACAAGGACGCAAACCCCAAGGCTGGGGCATGAGCCTGCATTGCCTAGTCTGCATTGCTGGGGCACGTATACGCCCCCCATACGCATGAATAGAAGTTTCGCGAACGAGCAGGCATAAAAAGGGAGCAGGTCAGTTCTGCCCCCCTTTTCCCTCCCAGGGTTTTATGTGCACTGAGCCTAGGACCGGTTTTTTCGGAGACAGTGGGAGCTGGAGACAGAGAGCTCTGGCTCCCCAGCTCTGTTCCGCACGGCAGCCGAGAAAGAAATGGCAGGTGCATTCTCAGTGACCACAAAGCCCTGCGCACACAAACAGCTGGAATGCCAGCCTCCTTTTCTACTTTCACGGCCAGCTCCTTTTCTCCTTATCGCAGCCAGCCCCCTCCTATCCTAGCACCTAGTACAAAGCCTCCCGAGGTCGCGCTCTTTAGCTTCCGCCTCTCTGCCTCCTTCCCAGACTCCTTTAGTCTCGCTGACTCTTTTTCTGGCGCTGCTTTCTCCTTCCGCTCCGGCACAAAGCCAGGAGGACAGGAACTCATTTTCTCTCCCGCCCGCGCTTTTTGAACCGCGAAGCCCCCCTGCCGACTGTCCGGGTGTGGGCGCCTTTTTTTAGGGCTGAAAGGAAAATTGAATTCCTCACGAAGGTTTCCCAGAGCCCTCTGGGGAGCGGCTGGGCGTCCTTGCCTGCTGGCTGAGCCCCAGAAAGGCCCTGCTTCCGGGTTGGAGAGTGGGGTGAGGATGGATGAGCAGTGGGTCAGGGGGATGGGGAAGGAGGGAGTGTTCCAGGGTGCAAAGGAAGGGCGCGTGCGATTTGCGGAGAGATTAAGGAGGGCGAGTCTCCCTCCGCCTGTGCGCGGCGAGGTTTCCGATCAATGCCCGTCCATTCGCGGCGGAGAAAAAGAGAAGACCTCCAAGTGGCATGCTGCAGGAGAGGGAGATGGTGGAACTGAAATCCCTGGCGGGCTACGAGTACAGCGAGAGCAACGATGTCATCGGCCGCGGTGCCTTCGCCACCGTCTACAGGGCCAGGAACCCCGTCACCGGCGATGAGGTAGTCCTTGTCCTGCCTCTTCAAATAAATATCGCATTGCATCCTTGTTTCCTGAGTCTTTGCCAAGTGTCATCAAGCTATGTTTCGGAGTGAGTGGGAAAGGGGTTGGGTAGGTTTGGTAAAGGCTGCAGAGAGGGGGTGCGTTTCACGGGGCAGACGGGTGGGTGTAGAGAGCAGGGAGAACCGGAGCAGATTATGACGCGCCTGGCAAATATGAATGACGTGGGATGCGCAGCTGTCTCGTCGCCTTGCCTTCCTCTGCGCATTCCGCTTCCTTACCTTCGCCTACATAACCGATACACAATCCAGGCTTTAGGAACACTAATGCCACGCTACTTTGTTGATTAAAACCAATAGCGTATAAAATTATAGTAGATTAAAAAAAAAAAAAAAAAACCCAAAACACAAAAAAAAAAATAAAAAAGACAAAACAAAACAAAAAAAAAAAAAGAAAAAAAAAAAAAAAAACAAAAAAAAAAAAAAAATAAAAAATATAAAAAAAATTAAAAAAAAAAAATAAAAAAATAAAAATAAAAAAAAAAAAAAAAAATAAAAATAAAAAAAATACAAAAAAATAAAAAATTAAAAAAAATAAAAAAAAAAAAAAATAATAAAATAAAAAAAAAAAAATAACAAAAAAAAAAAAATATAAAAAAAAAAAAAAAAACAAAAACAAAGTTCAAGCAAAGCAATGAAAAGCAATGAAGCAGGCTGAAAAAGGCGAAGCAATGAGGGGATTGCAGAAAGCAGTGAAGGAGGTGGGGCAGAGCTGCGTGAAGCGGGAGGAGCTGAACCGGGTAGCAGCGCTCAAATCCCCCTACATCGTCGGCATTCATGCGGTGGCAGAGGAGGGGGAGATGGTGCGAATCCTCATGGATCTCTGTCACTGCACCCTAGCCGAGCATCTGGAAGCTCGCAGCAGCCTCAACCTTGGCCCTGTCTGGTTATCTTTACTTCCGATGCTTTAGCGATTTTCCTAACGATGAAAGAATCACAATCACAGAAATGTTCAAGTGATATAATAGAAATGAGGAAATGAAAAAACTGCAGTGAAGAGAATCTGCGACGTCTGGTGTGCAACCTGGCCAGCGGCTATCAAGCCTTGAACGAGGCGGGGATAATACACCGCGATATCAAACCAGAAAACTGCTTGGTTACACTCCACTCCAGCCTTCATCCTCTCTCTTCTCACGCCCATCCATTCCCCCAGATTGTCTACGAGTCCGCCAAGACACAAGGCCCCAATCCCTACGGCAACTTCAAGCTGGCCAAGATCGCCGACTTCGGCTCTTCCAAGATCAGCGAGGAGGCCAACGGGGTATCATCCTCCATCAATGGGCTCCTTGACACTCAGAGTGAATAGAATGGGGGGGCCTTGAAGGTGATGGCGGGGACTCTGGCAGGCACGCCGCTCTACATGGCGCCGGAGGTGGGCGCCAATGTGGTGCAGAGCTCCGCCTACAACGCCCAGATCGACATGTGGAGCCTCGGCTGCCTCCTCTACCAGTCCGCCGTCGGCCATGCCCCCTTCGACGAGACGGCCCTCTGCCGCCTCTTCCTGCAGTCCTCCACCGGCTCCTACGACGCCTACCGACCCCCCAACGTTCCTCTCCCCTTCCTCTTACTCTCAGACACAGACGCAGATGGGCGGCTCTGGTTCTAGATGCCTGAGAATGTGCCCACCTATGCGCGCAGTCTCATCAAGGCCCTGCTCACCCTGGACCCAGAGAAGCGCCTCCGCCCTGCCCAGCTCTGCTCGCAAGCCGCGTAAGCTCCCAAAGCTCAGCCCCTACATCCACAGGCTCTATTAGGAGGATTCCCGCAGGAAGAGTATGCCTCTACGTAAGTAGCCTCTGCCTGCCTTTCTGACTCTGGGCACTGTAACAGTCCACGCAAACCTACTTCCAAGCACTTGGATGCAAAAGCAAGGCTAGCAAGAGAGGAGTTAGGGTTGCAGAGCGCTGAGTGGAGACTGGGGCTGGCGCAAGTGGGAGTGGCTGTTGGCCAAGCAGCTACTCGCCTACATTCGTGACCAGCTCAGCGCTGGCATCTCCTAGCACTCCTCTTCCTGCCCTTCACTATTTTTCTCCTCCGCACCCTCACTATTTCTCTCACTTATCACCTGCTACGGCTTTATGGCTCGCTTTCTTGCCCATCGATATCTTTTCCTACCTTTTTCACAGATGTCTTGTGCATAGGCAAACGGGGCATATGCAATGGGTTAGGAGTTGGACGCAGTCTAGGAGGTTGATGAAGGGCGTGCTGCATTTGAGAATGTTGCAGTCGGGTTCTGGTGCTCAAGCGTGCCTAGATTTATCTTCTGTTATGAGCGCGTGCATTGCTTGCAATTGTCTCTGTATTTACTTGCCCTCATTTCATGTTTGTAAGTGATACGTTTACACATAATCTATTTTGTTTAAAAATAAAAATATATCTTACGACAACATGAAAGAATGCTTTATTGCGTCATTGAAGAAGAAAGAATGATTAGTGCGAAAATTGGACATCTTAAAAAATTTCTTAACTCAGCTTTCAAAAAACTAGTTTTACGAGTTCCAGTTTTTGTTGGATTCGTTTTTAGTCCTTAATGTAAGCGAATATCTCCCCAAAAAGGTATCACAGTTTCACTTAAGAATTAACATAAAACTGGAGAATCAGGGAGAGAATTTCCCTCTTCCAATTTTCCTACAAAGAAAGCAGATTTTAGAAACAAACAAAGTAGCCAACTGGAAAGAACTTTTCTTGTAGCATCTAGGCGGCGACGGAGTTCTAGGCAGAAAGTCAAAATCTTCCTCCTGCGAGTTCCCACTATCCTCTTCTTCAGCCTGCACTAGTCGTAATCTATCAGTATTCCATCAGACGAGATTGACTGACCTGTATGGGTGAACTGTCGAAGAAATTGAAGCCGCAACTTAGCTCCTTCGATTCCTCTCGCTCTGCAATGAGGAAACAGGTGATACATCAGCAGGGAATGGATAGTACCAGTGGAGTCTTGGCTCTGAGCGTGGAAGTCGAATCCGAGGTTGATATCGCTTTTGTTTGGCGGTGATTCTGCGTGAAAATCGAAACCGACGCTTAGGTGGCTGTCTCCAAAACATCAGATCGTATGAAAAAGAAAGAGAGAAGGTGGTAAGAAAGAGAGACCTGCGACAACATTGCTGGTGGTGGATGAAGTTGGTGGTGGTGATAGTGGCGCGGCGAAGTCGAAACCCAACCCGAATGAATCCGCTCTTCCACACTTTGCATCCTCTTCTTTCTCATGTCCCCCTTCAAGCTCGTCCACGTCTTTTTCCATGTAAATATACAAAAATGCATGCCAATTTACACGTTCTCAATGATTTCGGCTGGCATTTTTTTTTAAATTTTAGCTTGCGCCATTATTTTGATATAAACCACATAAAGCAAAGACTATGAACAGACAAAAAATGGAGTTTAGTTCATTCGTTATGTAGCAGTTGATTGAAAAACACCGAAATTCTGACCTGAGTCCGAGGGCAGCGGTGAAAGAGGTTGGTCGAAGGAGAAACCAAGCCTCAACGCTTCCTTCCCCCCACAACCTTTTCCCTCTTCTCCACCTTCCGTTGCCCTCTTCTCCTCACCTACCCAGCCGTTCCAACATCTTGGACAAGCTTCAAACATGTAAAACCTTGCCTTTTGCGTAGCGTCGAGGCAAGTGAGGAGCAACCCTCTGCCGCATTTTAGCCGACCAATCCAGAGCCAGTGTCAGATCATCCACTGCTGTCGCAAGCTTCAAACCACCTCATTCTCTCCAATTCGAACCAGCTCTTCTTTCAGCAAACCCTCTGCAAACGCTGCTGGAGATGCGGGAGAGTGCAGGGCAGCAGCTGCAGTTCAGCCGCCTCCAACTTTGCCTCTTCCTCCGCGGCAAGCTGGACAGCATCGCTTGCCTTGCCGCCTTTCTTGGTTGCGCGCTCTGTCAACTCCTCCACATCCATCTCAAGCTGCATAGGAGGCATTGTCCACTTCTCTTGGGCGCAGGCTTCTCCTGGCCAGTTTCCGGTGATGGCTTCTTGGCGGAGGATTTCCGCTTGGAGGCGTGCTTGTAGATGGCGGGATTGAAGGCTGCCTGCTCCGTGGGCGTCGTCATCACTTCGCATCTGGAGCATGGTTGGCCTTTTTAGGCAAACTGATGACTGGAGGGATAAAAGAAACTTGGAGCGAATGTCGGTGGGGACCAGGCGAAGGCTTTTTTGGAAGGGGAGATGGCGATAGAGCGGCGAAGGCGAGAGGTTAAAACAACCAACAAAAAAAAACCCCCAAGGCCCCAAAAAAAAAAAGTGATTTGTAGTTGTCAAGTGCAGTTGATGTGAGTGGAACAATAATTTTGGTTTCAATATTTTGATGGCGAACTATGTGGGACGAACTATTGCGACCGCGATCAGTGAAATATTTGACAGGTCTTTTATTTCATATATAATATTAGCTAACAGAATAGACGAATTAATGTTGCTAAGTTTGCCGAAGAAAAAAACGAAAAATCGAATCTTCTCTTGTTCTTGGCGGTCGTATTCTTGTTCTGAAAGCACAGTTAGCACACGTCCACATCCCCCCGTAAGTGATGGCGCAGGGTTGAAGAAAAGCGAATCCAACTACTACCTTCAATTCACGTAATCTTGGTGGTGTTCTATCCCTGCGCACTGAATCGTCCCGCCCCGTGTTCGCTCGTCCTCGCTGTGTGCTCCCACTCGAACGTGTGTCCTGCTCGCTAAGATCTGCAGTTATAGATTATACGTTTGAATTCCTTAACCCCTCCTCGCCCGGTGATGCTTAGGATTCCAGGATATGATTCGTTGATTCTTTTAACTACATTACTAAGTTCGCTCCTTGTGTAGCCCTTATGAAGCATATTTTGAACCAGATCTTTTGTTGTTCCTTCCAACTTGTTCCAGCTGGTACATATTCGGGCATAGCGGAGGATTTGGCTGTAGAAGGTATTTAGTCCTATTTGTAGTGGTTGATTACTATTTTTCTCAGGCATGGTTATGACATTGAACTTAAAAGCTTTTCGTTTGTCGTATAGTTCCCTATGTGAGTCTGTTGTATTGAGATTCAGATCAAGGAAAGGTAGTTGTCCCTCTTTAGGATAGTCAAAGCTAAGTGGTAGTGAGGCTGGGTACATGTCTTTAGCGGCCGTTTCTAGAGCAATATTGTTAAATGTGAGTATATCATCAATGTAGCGTCTAGTTCCCTTTAGTTTTTTGGCTATCCCTAGGTTTTCGGGTCTGGTCAGGTAGTCATATTCTAATTTAGATAGGACTAGATCTGCTACTAGAGGGCTGCAGCTTGTTCCCATAGCTATTCCTTTAGTCTGCTTAAAGATGACCCCCGAGTATTTTACATAGGCTTCATTTATTACATAGGATATCATTGATTCCACTGTTTGCAGATCATAACTGTCCCCCCTTCGTGGTTCGTTCGAGTGCATATAAGGAAATTTGCCCTTAGTAATATATTTGTTCTTCTTAAACATGGTTCTAACAAGTTCTGTTAGTTTGTCCTTGACCAGACTGTGTTCAAGTGCTGTAAAAAGGGTACTGAAATCGGCAGAACACATCTTGTTGCTAGGAACTCCCCCTCCTGTCCTAATCACGTGTATGATTTCTCCGCTATTTTTGATGCTCCAGTATAGGTCTATTCCTTTTTCTCTCCTATGTTGCGGCAATATCGTCCCCAATGTTCCCCTATAGTTTTAAGAATGTTAGTCAACTCCTGTCCCAACTTTTTTAGACTACTTCGCTTTGCCCCTGCTATGAAGCGTGCTCCTACTGGATTTTTGTGAAATTTAGGCGCCATCCAGATTGCCGGTATTGTCCTGTTGTCTTCCTCAATTTCTCCTAATCCTAGCGTCATCAATATGTTGGTATGCCTCTCTAACAGAGTGTCCTCGTCTTCTATGGTCCATGGTTGGTAGGTGTCATTTCCTGTTGCCCTTAGTCCCTCCTCTGTCATTGTAACTCCCATTTCCTTATTCATGCGTAGCACATATCCCTTTTTGCAACTGATCGCTAAATTATTGCTTGCCTTATCTACTGGGGTCACTACCATGTCTCTATGCAGATCTCTCAGGTGGAAAAAGTATTGGTCTGATAATTCACAGATCGGTGTCTTAGTCCCCCTTTTGGTGAATTTGGATACTAGACTACTCAGTATTTGTATCATGGTATCGTAAGCCCTAATCCCGTGTTCTATAGTTATCCTATTTTTCTCCCTCAGTTCTCCTATGAACATGTGCAATGTTGAGGCGGTTCCTCTACTGGCTTCTAAATGTCCTGTTCCGTCTGTTGGTCGATATTTTAGGCCCTTTTCGAACAGATTGGATAGGGTATTGTTAATCCAGGTGAGGTCCCCTGTGAGAACGTGCCCGTTAACTTTATAATCTGGATGTAGCTTACCGCATTTGCAGCCGTTTTCCATTAGTTTGGTGAGTTTCGTCATGTCGAGTGATTTCAGGAATTTGCTGTAATTTAATGCTGTGCTTCCTAGCTGTTCCGGCAGTTCCCAGGTTATTCGTGTGTCCTCTATTTCTTTTTTCAATTCTTCGTCTCGTCTCATGTACATTCTGAGAATTCTCGCTGACCCGAGTCCGGTGCTTGTTCTGTTCACGTAGGGTTCTGTATATGTTCTAGTTGGCAGCTTCTTCGGTTTTCGTTGATTTGGTTTCTGCAACAGGATTCGCGACATTCCGTAGCTGCTGATTGTTTGGTAGATTTCGAATCCCTTCGTAGTTTCTTCCTTCCTTGCATATGGCACTAGTTTTCTTGGTTCTTTGTCCCTGGGGCTGCTACGCGCTGTAGATCTTTTTTTTTTGTTTTTTTCTTGTTTCTTGCTGATTTTGTTGCCTTCTCCTGTTTTTCCTCCTGGGCGTTTTTTGGTCCCTTTTTTCCTTCTCTTTCTCGTCCTCGCTTTCTTCGATTGATTTCTTCTATTGGTCTTTTGGTGTTGATTCTAAACCAGGGTGGATTTCTTCTCTCGACTGGATCTGTCGATTCTGAAATGCTGCCTGAACCAAAGATAGTTGGTGTTCAATCCCCATGGCCATACGGAATTTTGACAAAGGGTCCATTCTCTTTCCTTTTCCTCTATCGTTCCCTTCGGAGCTCCCGCATCAACAGTTGCAAGTATAGTTAGTTTAGGTTGTATCTGGTGTTTCGTGGGCATGAGAGAAATGTTTGTAGAAAATGGTGTCTTTATTTTTTCCTGTCTAATGTTCTTCTTCGATGCTCAGCCATTCTGTCTTTAGTCCTTTGGGTTGTTAGGCCTACTTACTTCATACTGGACCCTGGTATTGAACATTCTAGGCAATAAATTACATCTCTGGTATAGCATCCTATGGGTCTCATCCGTTTGTGTTCTCACCCTCCAATGGGAATGACTTCGTGTAACAATTAAAGGGTGATCTGACCTCATTTGGCATGTACTGAAGTTCCTGCATTTGTTGATTCGGTTCTTGATTGTCTCGTTTCCCTCTTGGTCTCAGCTACAATTTCTCCATT